>LKUV01000154.1:0-126706 GCA_001414455.1 Hymenoscyphus fructigenus
TGCAAGAGGGTTACACGAAGCGTTTTGGCCTCTGAATTGTACGCAATAAGCGCTGGATTCGACATAGCTACATCTGTCAAGGCAACCCTGGAAGCCATCCTTGGTCTCAAAATACCCCTCATAGTTTGCACTGACTCAAAGTCACTTTATGAGTGCCTAGTCAAACTTGGGACTACCAAGGAGAAGCGTCTTATGATAGATGTAATGAGCCTACGACAAGCGTATGAGCAGCACGAGATCAGCGAAATCAAGTGGATTGATAGCAATACTAACCCAGCGGACGCTATAACAAAATCCAAGGCTTGCCCTGCTCTGTGTAATCTAATTGATACAAACAAACTTGATATCAAGGTCACTGAATGGGTTGAACGTGGAATTGAATAGGAAACGAGGGAGATGATTAGTTGGATGAAATAGGCGCTTCCTTTCTTTACCCCTTACTGTCTTTACTGCTTTCTAGCTACTTTTAAAGTAGGCCCAGTGTCGTTACATATTCTTGGTGAATAGCACCTTCTACAACAGCTTAGTTGATCTACGTGCTTGGGCTCATGTGAGTGGCTTGCTACTCACATACTTAAGCTCACAGGATCCGACCCCTCTTTACCTTTACTCTTCATGTAATAAAGATATAGGAATACAACCACTTATTGCATCACACTTTATGACTACCAAGTCATACCAACATAAACATAAATAAATATATATGTTAGATAAGATAGAATTACTTACTAAGCACTACAGATTAATCTCTAAAACAGAAAGTTATAACTTAGATATATAAATTAAGACTTAGAAGTACTAGTCTTCTTATTAACAAAGTAAAACCTCTTAAAGTTTAAAGCTCTTAGCTATATTTTGTCGTCTTATATAAAAGCTACTTGTAGAATAGTAACCTAATTTCCTGTAGGTATATAAAAACTATTAGAAGATATAAAATCCTATATAACTATACAAGGAGTAGTAACTATTAAATTCAATGTTAGTCTATAACTAAAACCTATAATTTCTTTTGTATATGTTAGCTTACTAATTACACTAGGGTTTAAATAACCTATCTCTTTTATAAAACTATCTAGATATAGTATTTTCTAGTTTATAGACCTAAATAGTAGATCTTTGTACTTTAAAGCTTTAGCTTCTAGCTTTTTAAAGTATTATAGATATTTGTATATGTTATAAATATAGAATTAGATAATCTATAGATAAGTTTTAGCTTTTTATTAATTATTAGTTGTTTTTACTTACTACTAGAACTTGGAATATACTAGTAAATAAAAGTCTAAGAGCTAATCTTGCTACTGCTACTATATTACAAAGCCTTATTATCTTAGTAATCTAGTGTATTACATTTCTATTTATTTGCTAGATTATTTGTTAGAGGGAATTTTTGTTAATAGATAACACAGAGAGTTACTAACTGAAATCTCCTTGCTAGAGCTTCTTTCTTAGAGTCTCTAGCTAGTGAGATATAGTAGAATATTATAAACCTTATTCTAAGACCTTGTAAATCCTATTATAAAAGAGTATAGAGAAGGTAAAAAGAAAAGCTAGCAAGAGACTTAAAATGAAAAAAGTAGTAGTATAACTCTAGAAGAAGTTTATTATATCTTAGTAAACTTAAGGTTAACTTACTATACTACAGATATAAAGTCAGTATTAATAGTTACTATAGATTAGAGTTATATAACTTGTTCTTTACTAATAAAAGCAGGAAGATTTACCTGAGTAAATATTTATAAAAGGTTAGTTATAAGATAAACTTTCTGCTAAGCTTTAGAGTCTATAGTTGTTTCTTCTAAGAGAACTCTTATAGGTTAGTATAGAGGATATTAGAGATAATCTACGTTTAAACAGATATACTGCTACTAGTTGTTATCTTAAGAGCTATTACTTCTTAGATACAGGTCTAAAAGACAGAATCTATTTCTAGAATACTAGAGCATAGCTTATTTTTAAGAACACCTATACTTAATCTAGTTTTAAAAATGTTAGTACTAGGTTCTTTCTTTGAGAGATTGTGTTAAATTGTTATAGTAAATTAAAAGTATTAATTAAGAGAATTTAGAAGAATTAAAAATATTTCTAAACAACCTTAATCTATTAAACCTTATATAGAAGAATGTTTCTAGGCAGTAGAATTAACTAGAAAGAGAAAAGAATACTAGAGGCTTTAACTTACTAAGAGTATTCTTATACTAAGTTTCTGTATACTTAGGTAGAGTTTAATAGTAACCTAGAATTTAATTTATAAACACAAGCTAACATTTTGTTAGTAGACTCTTATTTCTATAAAATAATTAGATATAGAAACAATACTATTTCATACAAGACTTCTGTAGTTAATAGTATATATGTATTATACATACACCAAAAGTTATGTCTACAAATTCCATATCCGTATCTGGAAGGGAGTCGAGCTGCTTTAACGGGCACGTGACTGAGCAATGCCCGAGCAGGGGCTGAGCCTTCATGTTAGTGCCACGCGGCCTTCGGCTAGGCTTTCTCAGACGACATAAATACCAACTTCCTTCTATTATTCCTCCCAACCTTGGGCCAACCTTGGCCAAACTTGGATTCCACACTCTTGACCTCTCGACGCCTTGTCGCAACTCGTTATGTCTACAAGGACTTGATCAAGTCTGAATGAGTCCAGCTTAGAGGCATTATCCGTCTTGCAACTCTCCCATGATCACGAAACACACTCTTTTGCCGTATCAGACCTGTCTTACACGGTCCATCATCTCTTCCGAATACGTCATCCCAAGGAGAGTCAGTCTTTCCCTACCTCCATTCGTATATAGAAGTATCTGGACTAACGACCCTAGCTCGGCTGAAAACACAGGCTTCCCGATAGCTTGGCAGCATGATAACGTCAGACCTTCCTGTTCAGAGCTTCAACGATTCGAAACCACTCGCTCGTACCCATCCTGCTTCCCGTATACATGACGCCGCGTGCTAGAATCACTCGCATAATGGAAAGCCCTGGGGCTTCTCGTGTGGCTTTCTGCAAGCTTTCAGCCGGTGTCCTGATAGAACATAAATGCATGTTGCAGCTGCTGCGGGGTGCCTATCTCGGTGATGACGTGGCATACAATACAAAGGTGGATCAGGAATATCTAGGTCGATTTTGCGGCTGAAACACGAGGCACGTCAGAAGGTATTATTCATGTTGTTATCTGTCCCTCTGTTCACAGATCTCTGACAATGATACCAGTTTGGAGATACAGATGATGCGCACCCTACTTCAACACGACGTGGGCAGCGGGCTTAATTTAGGTGATCTAAACATGAGCCTGATTCTTCTTGTGATGCTTTATGCCTTGACCTGGCCGATATGTGACGAGAAGGACCGATTTCTGTCAAACGAGGCTACGGCAGAGCATCCTACGGGCCGAATACGAAACGCTGGCAGTGTGAAAACTGGGTCACAAGTAGGCGGGCTGACGTGGACAATGACAGGGAGGAAGATCATACAACCTCGGAAGAGGCTCGATTCGCAGCCATTGCATATGGAAGGGTGGAGCTAGTGATTGAAGGCTGTTCAGAAAATCTTTTGGCTCAGTGCACTGTTGTGGCAAGACCTTACGCGCAGTTAGAATAGTCACGGCACGGCTTACTCTGCGGAGTTTTGATGATGCTGAGCTACGCAAGAGATGGCCGCGAGCTCCACGGGATGGGTGCGGCGGTTTGGATTTCGAACATAATTTTTGAATTTTGGTGAAGCTGAAGATTGCACGGGACGAGTCCTGGTTTCGTGATCCTGCTGTGATCACAGGCGATGAGTGTTTGCACAGACGAAGTTGAAGCACAAGTTAAGTCTGCGAGCGGCGTTTT
The DNA here is from genome assembly GCA_001414455.1 of Hymenoscyphus fructigenus. Lineage (NCBI taxonomy): Eukaryota > Fungi > Ascomycota > Leotiomycetes > Helotiales > Helotiaceae > Hymenoscyphus > Hymenoscyphus fructigenus. The sequence goes on from LKUV01000154.1 coordinate 3,835, forward strand.
GCTGCGAGAAGATTGGGGTTTACTTCTTATATGGCCAAAATAACCACCATTTCATGTCTGTGCACCTCTTCCAAATTGGTCGAAACCAACATGCTTGCAGCAAATTATCTCTTGGTATTTCAGCAATTCCATTTGTAGGAAATATCCGCTCTAGAGAGCACAGAAATGAAATGGGAGTTATTTTGGCCATGTACGAAGTAACCAGCATGTTTGACGTTGGCTAGGCGGTTGGCCGGATTGTACTCGAAAATGCCTCAGTTTACTAGTATGCCAGGCACTCTGGGGGATCTGCATCCTCCACAAGAGCCTGGAGAGCTCAGATATTATGCAGGACCCGTCAACTCGATTTCCAGGCAGCCTACGGCAGTTGAGAGCGGTAAAGCTGGCCTGTAGAAGAGGCCGGTGCAATTCCAACGAGCAGGTTCTCACCGGATTGTTATTTAAAATCGCTTGATTCCCTTTACCGAAAATACTATAAATTTTTAGACTGGCTTTTCCTCTGTCCCTTTTATGTCGTGATAGTTGCCCTTGAGAGTTCGAAATTTGTTTCATTTACACTTCCTCTATCTAAACCATTATTATCCCGCAATAGCAATTCTCTCTGGCCTGCTAAAACCAGGCGTTCCCTCAACACTAGGGTAGACCTGCGACCACTTTTCCCCCTTCCGGCAATCACGCTAAGGGTAGACGTACTGCAGCGAGAGGTGAAAGTACGTGAAAAGATGCACCCAAAGTAAAAGGTTCTAATCTATCAATCTACGTCGCAAGCGCGCTCTTGCTAACAGCCATGAATCAGACAACGATCTTCCGTCTTTCGAGGAGATATTTCAGACTGCTGAACAACGATAATCTTTATGCCGTCTCTTCTGGTTTGAAGGGACTGCTTTAGGTGATGGTTCTGCTGGCCTGAAGTCCGGGTTTTCGGGTGTCGCTACCTTAAATGGTGGTGGAGACGCTTGCGGCTTAACGAGGATATTGGTTATATCGATTGTGATCTAGTGGTGGAAGCAGTCGCTAAAGGAGCATCAAAACTAGGTGTAATAAGGACCGAGGGAGGAATTTCTCTTGTTGAAGTAGCGGATGACTACTACAACGGTCGTAGCTGTTGGCCTTTGGACTCCCGAATTACTTGAAAGGTCACAAATTGCGTTTCCCAAGGACTTTTCACTGTTGCTGGTGTCGGAGTAGCAACGATGTCTCTTTCAGAGATGAATTCCATAAGTTGAAGACAATGCCAATTCTCGTCACTGAGGGAGGTGTGTCCAATTCCATCAACCTAATCTTACTTCAGCTTGCCTTTGACAGGAGAAGTCATTGTGTCAGAAAAGCATAGAGTTTTGAAGATGACCACAACGGGCACCTTTCGCATTGGGCACCCCGACGAGCTCGTTCATTTGAAATCTGTTGACATTGGGAAAAATCACGCTGTGCTAGAAAAAATGCTCCCACAGTTTACTAAAAGACAGCTAGACTCGTGGGTTTGTCCGTACGTGCACGACTTCTATTTTAGTAGGCAATCTGACGATTTAATAGAGATCTGATGACACCTTATAGTACCAACACCCCCTCGTGGACCATATCCCTGGGAATCCACATATTTGTCTCGCAATTGGCGGCTCTTACCACTCAGCTAAGTTTTTGCCGAATTTTAGATCTATGATAGTTTGACTACTTCGTGGACAGATCGACTTAGATACTCTAGAGGGTCGGCTCCTGAAGAGATGGGGTTGGGACAGATCGACGGAAAAAGTAGCAATACACAGGAGCGTGATTCCAAAAGACAGCTAGCCTAAATGCCGGCAAATTCAACTGTTCCATGCAAACAATATATCATGCATTGTATATTAATTGCCTTCTTGTCGACTTGCCCCATGTTCATCGTCCTCTAGGTCGTGTCCGTAAGTATGGCCCTTGCCTTGGAGGGTCTCAATTGCCATAAATTGCAAGCACCAGACCGGTGACTAGCTCCACTCAGCAAACTGTTCAAGTCCTTTGCCAAATCGAGGTCAGTCAATATCCTTTTCGGGTGCCTTCAAATAGCAGCTCAGGTGATGATGATATTGTTCTGTGAAACGTCACGACGAAATATCTTTCCATCTTAAAAAAACGACTCGTGATCTTTAATGGCATCACTGACTTCACTTTTGGCTGTGGGAGCAAATTGTGATTGCAGTTGGTGGCATCGATGCCATGTGATTCGCCTTCCCTTCAGCCCGAAAAGCATTGGAGCCTAATTGTGCCAGGGCTCTCGGGTTAGTGAAACGAGTCGCATGGCATCGACCCCACCACGTACAGCAAAACACAATTGCTGAAGAACCTCGTCAGCCGCTCGAATTGCAAGCAAGAGATCAGATACTACTCAAGTTGTTTTCTGAGCGACAACGATGACTCAATTCTTCGTGTGCCTAACCAGATCCGCCCAGCTCCGCCAATAGACGTCGCCCAACGTATACTGAGGGGCAGCCGTTGCGCCCCGTTTCCGTGGATATTTCTTCATCCCTACGCACACTTCCATATCGCAGCCTTCTGCCCGACGACCCATTTCATTAACAATTTCACTGGTCCAACTCGCATACCAAACTCTTCACGATCAACCTTTCATTAGACGACTTTCACGACGACACCTAGAGTCCTCTATCTGCACACTGCGAAGTGTAAACGATCCTGCTTATCGAATTCCGGCAACACATTTAGGGCTCTGCTAAACAGTTCAGAATCCTTCGGAATCGCGATAAGGATCTGCACACACGTTCTGTGCAGCATCAGGGTCAGCTCGTTCTATCTTTGTAGAGACAAGAGGACGTCCTAATGGCAAGCTAGCCAAATCTTTGTTTATAGCTCATCTAACACAGTACCAGACTTTTATCGCTGAAACCCTCGATGACGACGATACCATATTTACGGAAGCCGACAGGATTGATGTCAAGGTGGTATACGGTAACGGTCAGTGGGTATACTGGAAGGGATGTAGTGGCCTTTCCTCCGTCGAGAATGGAAAGAAGAAGAAGGAAGACCAGCTGACTGGTAAAGCGAAGCTACAAGCAGGGATTTCGTTGTATTTTGCTGGAGGCCAAGTGAAGGAAGGATAGCATTGCTTGATGCGGAAATATGAATTACTATTTTAAGGGGAATATCTTGTTCCTTATTTGAACAGCTTTTAGGGTCTCCAGAACCAAGTTGATAACAACCGTATCACCAAAGCTGGCCGGAAGTATTATTGATACACCTTGTGGTACGACAACTCCATTCGCCAATTCCTCTTCGCGAAGGTTGCTTATTGCCACGGCCGCATATATCTCAGGACCAAAGACATCTGAAATAACATTGTCCGGAACGCCTTTCAAGGTAAGTTCGGAAGAGAGTACCGCTTTGGACCCTCCAGGAAAGGCAAGACACCGAACATGTCCCTGCCATTCTTCTTGTATGTCGAACAAAGCATTTACAAGATCTGCCACCTTGCTCTCGTGTATGGCCAAGGTCATGATACAGTCATACATAACCCAGTTAGGAAAGGACATCGTTACGGCAGCTCCCAAGTAGGTTGTCCCATTACGCTGAATTGTCTGCCCCTTGATGGCTTCACATATTCTTTTCTCAAAAACGTCCGCGATCCCTTGTTGTAAGGCATGTTCAAGTACTTTGAATGGCTGAGCGGCATTGCTCAGGGGCGCCGGGATTGTTATGGGAATGCTTTGAGTTTCTTTGGGACGTGATCTCTCAAAGCTGGCTGATGCTGGGGAACTATTTTGCGTCTCGTTTGGAGTTGGTGTCGCACAGGGAGAAGAACTAGCTAAGGGTGCTGTGAGATTTTGTTGAGCCTCCACTTTTGGGGACACTCTCCGACGATCTGACAGAAACTGTGGTTAGAAATGGAGTAGAAATGGTTAGATTACTTACGGCGACGTTTGTGAGTTATGAGAGGAATGACATTGGCGATAGAAGAGTGTTGCACAAAGGCTGCCACTCTTTTTGCGGCGATTATTCGGGTTTCTGTGGATTCCTCGTGGAACAAAGCGATAGTGGTATTTTGAGACCGCTGTTTTTGGGCATGTGTTGCACGGAAAAATGCTAGCCAGGCAGCCTTTCCCCCATGGTCTAAGAAAATTCGTTCCGTGGTAGTGTCTTTGAGGGTACTGGTTCCCGCGAAGGCCTTCTGTAACCCCTTAGGTGTCCTTTGAAAGTTCCACTCATGTTGGAGTTTCCCTGCAAATATTGCAATTGAAGCTTCGACTATGCTTTGGCTCGATGTGGAGCCTGTGCCAGTATCTGCAGCAGAGTGATGTGATACCTCCATGACATTTGGTAAGTAGTTTTTCAGACAGACGAAGGGGCACTATCTTGGGAGGGGGCTTTTATGTGAAAGGGGCTGCTATCAGGGAGGGCTGCTATCAGGGAGGGGCTGCTATCAGGGAGGGGTTGCTATCAGGGAGGGCTGCTATCAGGGAGGGCTGCTATCAGGGAGGGGCTGCTATCAGGGAGGGGTTGCTATCAGGGAGGGGCTGCTATGTTGGTCGGTTGGGGTTGGGCTCACATGAGGTTAGCGGCAAGACCTGCCCAACCATTAAATGCCTTTTTTGGATTTATTACTACTAATTTATAACGCTAGATTCACTAGACATGAGCTATCACTTCGTCTTTTGAAATAGAAAGGGGTTTTCGCTACATCCTCGATCGCTTCCTCGGCTGGCACCAACGCAAAAACCAACTTCCTAATCCCGTCGCTTATTTGGATATCGTCAGAGCGCCTCACGCCAACTTAAATAGGCTTTCATTGATCGGGGAGACCTGTTTGTTGTTTTGGTGTGCATCCACGGCTTGGACTGCATGTGTCGTACGTCCCGGGGAAGATGATTTACCTATCTGGCAACAGGATCTCCCCGAATTACTCTGAACCTCTCATTCATACCATTCCGCGGGGATCTTTGGTCAATGCATATAAGAAGGATGGAAGTGGTTCGCAATGCACACTTCTTATCAGTTGAACTTGCCTCGTTTCGTTGAAGAGACTTGCTCTTTGCAAACCCAAGAATTAGCTATGTTCACTCTTGGAGGCTCTTCCCGTGAGAATTCGTTGAGTGAACAAACCAACATCCAACGACCACCTATTGAAAAGAAGCAGACCTCCTCCAGCAAGGTGGTCGTAGCGCGAACGACCAACGAGCAGCTATCTGAGGATGACGATCAATTTGAGTCTAACAATGATGTTGATGAGATTGATGAGAGTGCTATCGAGGAAGATGACAGTGACGATGATTGGGAGGACTCGAATGAAGAGAGCGGGCAAGCAATATTCGACGAGACCTGGTTCCAAAGAACGCGCTCTCAACTAAAACCTATCTCGCATAAATCGCTGCTCACTATCCAACTTGCTGCCTCTCGATCAGCACCATCTGAACGATCCAATATATCACCTGCTGTTGGTCCTTGTGCTGTACCTTCTTCAGATTCCGAGGATAATTTTACGCTTATGATGAAAGGGAAAGCTATCGCCAACGGGCCTCGACAAACTGATTCTCAACCTGTGCAAACACTCTCACCCCGCAGTCATCGACAACGTCTCCTATGGGAACGCCAGCAAAAGTCTCGAACAGTCAACGCGGTTCTTAAGCGTCGACACACAGCTCAGGACGTCGCTGACCTCAAGCAATATCCCGAGAAGGTTTGCATGGAGGAAGAGAACACCGGTACTCTCAACGCCTGTTGGAATGAGTTCTTCGATGCAGGAGTTAGCGAATACAACTCTAAGGGATGGTAGACTTGGATGTTTAGTCGGTTGGATATACGTTGCAATTGCGGTACCTGAGCATTTCTGGGAAATGTGAAGCATTATGGCATTCGCCTCCATCTTTTGTATGTTTGCCAACATTTTCGTCACTGGCAGGTCCATGATAAATATATAGTACACCTGTGACAGTCTTGGCATGGATCTGTAATTAGTCAGCAACAGTAAGAGTATTTCAGTACTCGATCGCAGAGAGATTAGCTCTTTGCGAACAATCTAGTTCTTGATCCCCACCATAACAACACCCCACCAGAATTATGTCCATTCCAGTGAAAACCCCCAAATCCTGACAATAATTCCGACAAGCCTGGAAGGCAGGTGTTTTACCGAGTTGCACTTTTCAAGAAAGAAAATGTGATGTTCGTCCTCACAAATTGAATGTGTGACGTTTGGCGTAAATAATATCGGAAGGTGAAAAAGGTTTCCGTCAACCGTAATCTTATTAGCTATATAATAGAGCCTCATATGTAATCTAATGTTCAAAGACACTATCGAATTCTCACCAACAAGACGCCACTAGGTATGATAGAAGCCCGGAAGCGAAGAGGAATGCATTCCCCATTCTAGTTGTACGAACCATACCATCACAGACTTGCATAGGACGAGCAAAAATATGATTATGGAGGGATTGGAAGTTTTCAGATCGGAAATTGAGGGACATGGCATAAAAACACTTCGCCAGGTCAACTAGGGTCAAGCAATTCTTGAATATCGTGGGAATATTCTCACAGAGGAGCCTTCAGAGAAAATGGTGAGCAGATTTCCCATCATCTGACTTTCCGGAGCTAACAATGTAGACTCCATACACGATAACTCTCAGATCAGGAATACACCTATGGGTAGCTGTTGAAAACATTGGAAGATATGCCAACCATTCATGCGAACCTAACTGCGAAATGAGGGAATGGAAAGTCGAGGGATACACTCGTGTTTTTCTTTTTACGAAAAGGAACATTGTAGAAGGAGAGGAGCTTACCATGAATTATCGTTCACTCCATTTCAAATGTCTCTGTGGGCAATGTAAATATAAATTCAGACTTGTAAATTCCATTGAGCAGCGCTAAGCGCTGCTCGACGGTACAGTTGATGTCTCCTCCTCTGCTGTTCTTCTCGAAGGGCTATTCTTAATATTTGCCCAAAAATGACCCTTTCGCTCTTGATTTGAGGCACGTATCATGGCGCGCTGTGCACCCAAACCCAATGAGGGCAATTGTGTGCGGAGAAGTATTTGCATCGGTAATAGCCCCCGAAACCACCCATTTTGCAACACTACCCGCGGGTGTTTTGGAACACGTAGAAGGCAGGTTGCAGGTTAAGGGGCTCGCAGAAGCCCGAAATTGCTCGAAAACAGTATGCAGGCCTCCGCCACAAGTATTCGTGCGCGCCCGGCTTCACTGAGCTAGCGTAATGTTCTTAAGCATCCAACAAGAACCGCAAAGAAGCACCTAGCCTGTATCAATTCAACCAAAAGTTCTTCCCAACACCACTCCAGCTGCCGAAGGTTTACAGTTCGTGTCTTTGAATTGTTTCCAACCATGCTTGATTCCCTCCCTTTCCACCATGGTTCAAGACCGCTTTGGCTCTACATCTTCCGAGGCTTGTGTGCCTTTTTCATCGTTATTATCGACTTGGGGCATCCATTTATATCGAAATACTACAATACCGCATCTACCGTTCGCACAAGCCCCCGACACTACCTCCTTCTTTCTTTTCTGCTCCTGCTCTATTTTTGGGAAGACGCACCACTCCTGGTCGAATCGCAGAGACAGGACAGACATACCGCCGTTATTTTTTCCGCGTCCAGCCTTTCCTTGTCTATCGCCTTTAAAATCTCACGACTTGTCTCTCAGGAGATAGAGCAGGTCTGGTATGCCCATATCATATCCTGGACTCTTCTTTCTGTTTTCGAGATTTTCAATGTCATCTATCTCTGCCAACGACCAACTGCACCATTACCCTTGATCCTCACACTCCCCATTATGAAGGGGCTGATTTGTATTGCGCTCATCCTCTCTGACCTTGCCAACGCGACGGAGACAAACTCCAAGGAGTGCGCCGGCGACGGGGATGGCAAGAAAAAGATGGCAGATGACGACCGGTTCGGAATTCGGCTGGAGGCAGGAGAAGAGGCTCGAGAGCTCGGTGGATGGTGGCCATTCGTGAAACGGGCTCGCATCTTTCTCAAATACATGTGGCCATGGGGCCGACCTCTGCTCCAGCTGCGTGCTATTCTCGTTATTTTCATCGTAGCAGGAGAAAGCTTCCTCGATGTCCTCAAACACCTCCAATATGCTGCCTTCCTTGACGCTGTCGTTATAGACGAGGGAGTCGCGCGTTCCTTTTGGATTTGGTTTCTCATAGATACTCTCGGATCCAACAGATCTCTCGTCACTCTTCGAAAATGGTTGTGGATTGATGTTGGTTACTATCGGCATGCAATGTTGAAGTCAGAAGTGCATACGCATATACTCTCCTTAGATGCCGACTTCCACGCTTCGGTAGAAGCAACTGATTTGATCAAGGCCGTTGACTATGCTGGAGACGTTGATAAGGTACTTGACACTGTTTACTTTGGTCTCATGCCGAACCTCATCTATTTTATACTCGCCTTCACTGGTCTGCTTCGGTTCGGAACTTTTATGATCCTCATCTTGGCATACACGATCATAGTTTACCTCCTCTTGCAGAAAAAGTCTGTTACAGTCCTCGCACAAGCAACAGACGAATACAACACTGCCAATGACTTCCAGGAGCTTGGGCGTCATGATGGTGTAGAGGGATGGCTCACAGTTTTCAACAATGACCAGGTCAAGCATGAGTGTTGTCGCTACAAATCTCTTGTAAAGAGCTGGCTGCTGAAAGCCCGGAGATACTATTTGCGATCGTATCTTTTCGGATTTCTACGGTCTTGGACACTTGAACTTGGGTCTCTCGCCGCCACTGGATTGATCTTGCGCGAGATCAGAGCTGAGCGGCTTATTTTTAGCGATCTGGTTGTATTCACCGGCCTTTGGAAGTATCTCTTGAAATCTACCAACTATTTTGGGAACCTTCCAAATGAAATGATCAAGGAAATCCTAGGCGTCACCCGCCTTAGAAGGATCCTAGAGGTTAAGCCAAGCATTCGAGATGGGGACAAAGACCTGGAGTACGTGAACGGCAAAGTGGAGTTCAACGACGTCTCATTTTCCTACCCAGGGACGAACCAGATGATCCTCAACCACATAAACATCAAAATCGATGCGGGTACGAAAGTTGCTATTGTAGGACCAAGCGGAATAGGGAAGTCAACCCTCATACAACTCATAAAGCGTATGTATATAGCTACCGAGGGTAGTGTTTTAATTGATGGCCAGGACATCGCTAGCCTAAAGAACAGTAGGCAAGTTGGACATCTCATTTCACCCTGCTCTATCCTGTGTATACAAGTCCTGATCTACCTACTCAAGTATACACTAACATGTCGGAATGATACCTCAGCAACTACACCTGTTTGACAACACCGTCATGTACAACATCAAGTACTCAAAGGAAACTGCAACAGACGAAGAAGTCTATGCCGCTTCACACGAGGCAGGACTTCATGATACCATTGAGAGGCGTCACCACAAGTACCAGTCGAGGGTGAAAGCAAACGGAAAGTTAGTTCAATCTGCTGCTGATAATAGTCCGTCTTCAGCTACTAAACACTGTGTAGAAATTTTTCGGGTGGTGAGAAACAGCGTCTCGCGCTCGCCCGTGTGTTCCTCCAAAACCCAGACATGCTGCTTGTAGATGAAGCTACGGCTGCTTTGGACGCTGAAACGGAGGCCCACGTCAAGAATCGGATCGAGGAAAAGTTCGCTAACAGAACGGTGATCATTATTGCGTGAGTCTTTCTAGATGCTCTAATAGACGTAGAAATTCTAATCTCTCGTCCTTGTAGGCATCGACTGTCTTCTATCAAAAAGGTTGATCGTATCTTGGTCTTGGGGGAAAGTGGCGGGATTATTGAAGACGGCAGGCATGAAGATCTTGTGAAAAGTAACGGCGTCTATGCTAACTCCTGGAGGTTACAAACTGGCGGGGAAACAAAACTTAGTCCGTATCTACGCCCAGATTTTACTCGATACTAGCTAGTTTTGAATTTCACAATTAGTCGCGGTGTCAGATCTTTGAAAAGTCATCCATTTCCAATCCTAAAACGGAAAAGGCCGTCAAGCCCCACCATAGACCTTTCGTTTCCAAATTCTCCCTTCGTTGTCCCACCTCCATTCACCATGTATCTGTTATCAATTCCGGCTGGATTGCAAACACATGGGGAGGCTATATCGGAAGCTTCTGCCACGAGATGGCCAGCCCCCCCCATATTGGTGGGTCATAATTTCGTGTTCTCAGTAGAGACTGTAGTATTTGTTGGAGACAAGGGCTACCTGCATCGCTTAGCCACGAAGCCTCAGATGCGGGAGGCATGCGGAGGGCATACGATATGCAACCTAAGACCCTTGTCAAGAGCAACTGAACAATGCTAGGTCCATCTTGCATAAAACGCCAATATTTTACCTCCACCTCCGCACCCTGGCCACTTGAGCATGCTGAGTGCCTCAAATCATGGAGAAAATTAGTCTCTCACAACGTACCAAATATAGGAGTGGTTCCTGTACCTTGGAGTGAAGTAGATAGGCTTGACTTTTGTGGTAAATGCTACGTAGGGAGTTGCTTGTGTGACTAGGACGCTATGAAGGGGAGGCGTTAATAATTAACAATTAATTAATTAATTGAATCTGTTGGTTTCTACAAGCGAATTTGGGAATAGCTTCATTTTAAAGCTTGGCATACTAATAGTATACGGCAGTGCATACGACGTAGTAACAATACGGTTTTAAAATTTATCACTTACTACTGGATTTTAGGTAGTAATAAAAAGTAATAAAAATACTGCAGTATTTTACTGCAAGTACACTACTGACACCACTGCTGCTTCGATATCTTCGAGCAAGCGGTATTTTAGTTCGAAAGATTTCAAGCTGGCCTTGATTTCCTCGTCACTACTAACTGGTTTCTCCTTCTTCTTTTTCTCCTCCTCCTCCTTCTTCTTTTTCTTCTCTTCCTTCTTTTTCTTCTCCTCTTCCTTCTTCTTCTTATCCTTCATCTGCTAGGGTGGATGGTGCGGCAGGCAAAGCTCGCTAAGACGTTTCCTCCCCGCATAATACCTTCGCAAAGACCTTGCTACATCCAACCATTGAGGGGGTACCTACTCCTTGAATGATCTCCATAAATAAGAGCAATATGAATCATGCGATGATTTAGAACGGATTTGCAGCCAAATTGGCATTGTACAGCTGAGTAGTGGTTGATTTTATGTCAAAATAACGAAACAACAAAGTTCAGATGCATTTCAATAGTTAGGTTTAGAACGTTGGCAATTTGGCTATTCAGAAATCCCTGTGAAGGCCTCAAACGTAGCGAAGCAAAGGAGCAGACCACACATGAATGATGATTCCAACATCTTCTCCTTTGAACCACCCAAAACGAGTTGCTGGCCTCCCATCCAATCTCATCACAGGTGTGCGAAAAATATAGCCCACGACAAATATACAATCCTACAATAAGACCGATGACTGGGTGATCCAGCGGTATTTTATATGAAAAGGTTCCCGTTTACGCCACGGCCCCTCCGATATCCTCGTTCCTCGTTTAGGACACTGCTTTCATAGGTCGGCGGAGGGTTGGGAGACGCGTGGTCCTCGTCCTTAGTTGGATGGAAATCGGTTCTGATGATTGGTTCAACGTTGCTATTCAAGCTTCGCGGAGGGGTGACATTTGTATTGGAGGTCGAGCTATATCCGACGTAGTTATTTGCATCGCTCCTCCCCTTCCTCTTCTACAATTTCAAATTGTTGATGATGTTCGTATACCAGAGAATATCGAGAAGGACTGCAAGAGCAATGTGTACCTGAAATTTGTAAGTATAGTCTGAGAAACAAGAATATCACATACTGTAAGAAATACAGGCCCATTCTGCACAAAAATCAGGAAGACAGGTGGGGGTATTGCGGTGGTCCCACTATCTTTACCATCCACCTATGATGCGTCAGTTATATGCCAGCATCCAAAGGTGGCTGGGTACTTGCCAGTCTTGGAGACCCGTTGGAAGCGCTGGTCCATCATACGCCATCCTCAATTTGAGGTAGTATCTTCCGCTGGAAAGTCAAAAAGACATTGGCATTATAGTCGTTTCGGAATCACGTCCGTCGGCCTACTAGAGCATCAGTTCATCTTCACCGCTTTCCTGGACGATATTTACTCACCAGACAATGTGCACATGGCGCGTTGTGCACCCAAACCCAGTGAGGGCAATTGTGTGTGAAGAAGTATTTGCATCGGTACTTGTAATAGCCCCCAGAACCACTCATTTTGGAACACTACCCGCTGGCAGTTAAGCGCTTTGTTCTCGTTTCTTGTATAGGGCAGTGAAATCTGCGGAGTAGCACAAAAGAGAGGGCTTGGGTGTTTGGAACACGTAGAAGGCAGGTTGCATGGGAATTGAGGGGCGGAGGGGGAGACTTTTTAATTCAGCCAGTGCCCAGCGTGTAGATGAAGCTACTCCAAGAGAGAAAGGATAAAGATCCTGCTTGGGCAGCCCTCCCCTATCAATCAAATTCAGGACCAATAATCGCAAGTGTACGTGAATCCCCAAGGAATGTTGATGATACATCCAAATGCTGATCTTTGCCTGGGCGGAGCAGGAAAATGTGCGACTAGGAGGAATTACAATTCACCTGCGGTCATGCAACGAGTCATCTTCTCTCATGCTAGGGTTAAAGTCCTCAAACGATCCTGGTCCCAAACTTCCCTTGCCCCCCTTGTCAGAACAGTTTACTTAATGACAAATTGTCGCCGCTTCTCTGTGATACAAACGGCACGGAAGCATGTAGATTGACATACACGTCACTAGTGACTGTATAGATAAAGCGATTCCTGATTTACAAGCTTGATGTAACCCTATGTATACAGTAATCAATATTCTTCTTCGCAATCTTCATTCGAAAGTAAATGAAAACAACGGCAGCCGAGAAGAAGAATGTAATTGGATCCGGTTATCAAAGCTTGTCGTAACTATACCGCAACAAACCTAGAGAGTTTGGGCTCAGACAAGCCTCAGAAATAGATCGCTCTCATGGGCATCATCGGCCCCAGGTATGTCCCAAAAATCATAGTCGTAGGTAAAATAAAAAATTGTCGCAGCAATATAAAACCAGTACCTCCACCTCCTCCGCCAAAAACGCAATCTGATCCAGCAAAGGACAAGAATCCTCCTCCATACTCGCCAGCCTCAGCCTCGCCTCCGTCATACAGCGCCACCAACCCCGAGAGCTCAGGTGCAAGCAATCCCCGGAAATGAATCCACCTATCGCGGGATACCCGCCTTGTCAACATTCCACAATCGAGATGGTGGGACTGAGCGGGTTCATGGAAGTGTCAGATATCACATTTAGCTAGGATGAGGGGTTCTCCTGTTGACACGGCATAATGGCTTGCCATACTTGGCGATCATTGGGTTTGTGGGTGTCGGTCTCTGGCATGTTGTAGCCGAAGCGAAGGTGGTCTGCTGGGACGAAATATAAATGATCATAGTTTGATCTTTATTGGATTGGATACACTCTTCCCTCCCTACGTGATATTACATATAACTCTAAGTAATTCAAGCAGTAATTCTCACAAAGTCAACCCCCCCACAACTTTGACCGACACCCCCCAATCTTTGAGCACGATGGAGGCGAAATCCAACCTTACCACTGCATCGACGAGCACGATGTGGAATAACGTTGTTTTAGTTCTTTACCTTAGTATTATAAGAATGGATCAGTTCTACTATCACACGTCGTTCCGGTCCGTCACAATAGGAAAATTGATTATAGATTTTCAGATGGCTAATTAAAATATTCGGTTAGTAATTAAAAGATTCTTTAAAAATTCTTTATATAACAAAGGAATTGCTAGGGTTGCAAACTTGGTAGGAATTGCGAAAAGTATTCGAAGGAATGTGGAAGAGACATTCACTCTCTTTTGATAGATGAAGTTAGAGCCGAGGTGGTGCTCACAGAAGAGGTGGTCGAGGCAGCGGCGGAGAATTATTACAATGGGAAAGAGGTGATGACGCTGTTGCTTGAGAAGCGAGGTGCAGACGTGGTGATCACGGAAGAGGTAGTCAAGGCAGCAGCCGAGAATGTGATGACACTCTTGCTTGAGAAGCGAGGGGCGGATATGGTGATCGCAGAAGAGGTGGTATCACAGAACAGGTGACCAAGGCAGCGGCTGGGGACTGCTTCAACCCAACTATCAAGAAGCATCAACCAGTTTCCAAATTCTCAATTCAAAAGCCTACAATAGCCGTAGTTCCATTTTTGCGGATTACCCACGAGTCCACGACAAAGCGCCTTGGAAAGAAGCAATATCCGGCGCATCAATGGGTGATATCAAGAATTTGAGTCTCGCTCTCCAGCCTTCTTCTCGCCAGAAGCCAGGCGTAGCTTTGAGCATGCCTGTGCAACATCTTTGAGCAGCTCGCAAATATTTGGGCTGTTGCAACGTTCATCCACGGAGATTCTGGGGAGACGCTATATGAGCAGTTGGAGGGAAAGGTTGCCGATTCGGCGCATCCATTGCCTGACAATGGCCCAACAGACCGGGCCTACTTCTACTTTCCAAATCTGGTCATCCGTGAGCCTGGTCGTTACCGCATTCGAATTACTCTGATGCGAATGGACTACTCGCAAGCCTCGTCACACGGTGTCGCGACAGTATGAGAGTACATTGATACCCACTCTATCACCGTCGAAAACGGCCCCTCAACTCGTGTCAGGCCGAGTAAGTGATCCGAAATTGCGAATGATTGGTCCTCGCTAAGTGAAAACAGATGCACAAGAAAGGTCCTTCTTGCGTGTGTTGAAGGAAGACGGCCAGCAGGTCCCTTCTTTTTAGCATCCATGAATCTTATGATCTTTTGGGGTTTGGACATAGAATGGAAGGATTATGAAGCGAGGATCAGACAGGCACTATCGGCAAAGTTCTGAACATATCAAATATTTCAAGAGTGGGCAGTACGTGAAGTTGGGACTGGGCCAGGAGGAGAAGGGCAAGATCACCTTTGAGGAGTGCAGGAGTGCATGCAGTATAAATGGTTTTGGTGGCCATGGCGGGGTGATTCATTGTAGCAGAGCAACATCTAGAGGAGGAACTTGGTATCCAAGTCATGAACTCAACTTTGGGCAAGATGCACAGAATCTTGACAAGCTTAGGAATTCCGAAATCCATATTATAGGCTCCTAAACCTTTGATTCCTTTGTTGCTATTTTTATACAGATTAGCAAAATACTCCACAAGTTCCTGGTCTGCTTGGGAAACCATGCCGCCATCCTGGATGAGCCGAAAGAGTGATTTAATGTAGATGATGAAAATAAAAATAGACTAGTATCGGACTCTTGCGGAGTTGCTATATCGAGTGCTCATGCTTCTGTCCCCCGTAAAACTCGTTTGCACAACGGATATCGGCCTTTACTGTGACTGGTTCTGTGACGATGCAGGCGTTGCTGTATTAGTGTTTATGCTTCTAACCCCCCGTAAAATTCGTTTGCGGGGAGACCTATGTCATGATCCAACTTCCTTAAAGAAGATTCTCCTCCGGGGTCTATGTTGGTGTAAAAAACTTCCCGTGAACATTAAGTTCCTACATCGCAATATGAACAAGTTCGACACCGAGAATTTGCCCGCCTGCGGAAGTGACGTGCCCAGCGAATCTCCGACTAAAATATTGGCTGAAAAGTTAAAAAGGGTAGCTAGGACTATGAAGTTTCAATTGGTGGCTGAGAAGCTTCGAAAGCTGGCTGAGAGGCGGCGTCAAAGGTTGGCTGTGCAAATCATCAATGGGGCAGAACCAAAACCCGGTAACTACGCTATCGTTAACAAGAGTTTGGCAATGGGGTTTAACTCTATGATGTGTGTGAAGTGTGACCAGCCATGTACATCAAAGCTATGTGCTCCAGGTGAACTCTTCAGCTTCCATTTTGTTCTCGTTTCCCCTAATGGGGAAATATGGACCTCTCATGATGGTCCAACGGTGAAGTTGATCGCGGGAACCACTGAAATTGGTGGAAGTTGGAAGTGGCTCTGTTATAGTGTTACAACAACCATCCGAGCTGATTCCAAAACTTGGTGGGCGTACCAAGCTAAAGAAATGTTAGGATGGTTTTGGTAGGCTCTAGATTGCTAGCTGATTAAGGAGGGCCTGCTAACAAGATCCAGTTGTATCCAGATTCGAGCTATTGGCATACCCCCCGAAGAGAGAGAGCAGGACGATCCACGCCATTTAGTCAATCATCTCACGTTAGATGACGAACCTACCGCTGTATATCTATATCAACTTCTCGCAGAATCAGACTGCAATCTTGCGACCAGCACGACCCTATCACTAAAGGCTTGTCTCATGATCTCAGCTATTTGGGCACCCAATATCATGGGCTTTCAAACAACTGGCGAACCAACAAAGCTGCCCTCTTTCCACATGCGGCTTCTAACGAAACAAATTTGGTCTGCCTTGGCAAAGACCCTGAAACTTTATACGCCCCGTCCTCCATCAATACCATATTCTAGTGCTTGGCCTAAATGGCAAGTTTGTTTCTCGGGCGATCATTTCACACACCTACCCGAAAGACTTGAGTCTGTATCCAATCTCGAAACGAATACAAAACACTATTTAGAAATGACGCGTCGATGCTACGAGGGAGTTAGGGAAGTCAGAACAGGCAACCCCCCCTTTCAAGTTTTGTTCAATCTGATGCAGATATTCCTGGATTTGAGGCCCGCTTCACAATTCAATCAATCGTGGGGTGAGGTTGTGCAAGAATTTAAGACCTACATGGAGGAGAAAAGACGTAAGATGGAGAAGCAAAAACGTAGAAAGGAGAGGAGAGAACGCAAGATGGAGGAGAAGGAAATAAGATTGGTCGGTTCAGAGTAATGTGTTTTCCGAGTAAGATCGTTTTGCAAGCGTGCTGAGTAGGCCACGAAAGTCCTTCCTTTGATAGACTAGAGGGCTACGTTGTCTGTTTCACAGTGTGTATTCAATAGGAGTGTTTAGTCTATTGTCAATACAATCTCATTTTCAAGTCTCAACTACACAGCTTGATTCACCCGGCTTCTCCCGTTTTGGCGCGCGGATACTTACAGGCCTCACAAACAGTAACAACTATATTGTACCCAGATAGGGCGTAACTAAACTGTTTCACAACTAGTTTTATAAATTTTAGAGTTGTTATCTCCAAGGAAACTTGTCGAAATTTGAACATTGTCTCTAAGATCTTCATTGCCTTCCAGAATCTTCTCTCACTTTTCCTTCTTGAAATATTCGGCTAGTAAAATGGGTAAATATTGCTCATGGTCCCAACAGGTTGACAAGTAAACCCCTTGTGCGCGTTTGTTTGTGTTATGGCCAGTGGTGGTCGAGGGATTTTAGTCATATACACAGAGCTTATGGCAAGTATTAGTAGCAATCCAAGTATTTATTTTGTTGGCTAAATCGCTTGGACTGTCGCTTACAGTACCTAGGTATGTTTGGCACAGATTTCGTACTTGCCTTGGTATTGTTCCCTTGCATCTTCCCCTCCGACAATCTTAGCACAATTACACTCTCGTAAGCAACAAATTCAGAGAACCCTACTTTCCCATATTTCCTTATATCGTCGCAAAAGCTCCCATGCAATCTCCTGACAATCCCCTTTAAAACAGTGTGTAAATGTGAAACCCGATAGACGAGGTGGATCCTCTGTGTTAATCCATAACGAGTCCCGTTTATGACCCTCGAGGTTAGCAAAATTTTCAATCAGCTGCTTAGTAGAAGGGAGAGTTGCTGATGTTCCACAGACAATAATAAGGCCTACGGCGGCATTTCGCGCGTCCTTATCTACAAAAGCCATGTCTCTTTCAGGTTTGGAATCATCCGGGTTCTTGCCATACAGAACAATATTTGCCTCGTTAATTCCGAGTTGAGCATTCCTTGGGTAGCGTTTCGTCCTTGACACCTCTTGTTGTTTCATTTCACAACGAGCACATTGTAAAGTTTCTTGAAAGCCATTTATTAGGTCCTGGGGAACAAGCTCCTGAATGTGATTGGACTTGCTACATCTTGTTGTTCTCATGCCTCCGTGTAGCTGGATAGTACGGACAAACTGATTTTCCATCTTCCTATATCCAGCCTTCTCGTAGGGATCTGCCTCGAGGAATTTGAATCGTGTCTCTAACTCATCAATATTCTGTGAATAGAGGCGGTGCAATTTGTCTTGTTCGGATAATAAGGCCATCATATGATGAAAAGGGGTCGGAGCTGCGTTCATCGTAGACTGGGCAAGTTCTCCTAATTTCTTTGAGCGCTGCTGTTGCTCGTCAGGGGTACATGCGTAACAGAACATGTCTTTTCCAGCTCGGGAAAACAATCCATCCTCTGTACGAAATGCAGGTACTATTTGTTTGTAAGATAATTGATAGCTTAAGGGCGCAATTAGACCTACTCCCACTTGCTACTGACACACCTGCCCCGATCACAAACACGATTCCAGTCTTCCCTTGGATATAATCTACTATCTCCCTCGCCTGAGTTGATGCTGGAATTTCCGGAAAGGCACCTCGGAAGGTACTCCACGATTCCGCAAACCGCCAATTTGATTGCCAGCTCGTGAATGGTCCGAGTAGAGGGTTCGTGAGGGGGTGATTAGGCTCGTTAGGCTTGTTGAGATCCTCGGGGGAAGGGTACAACGATGCTCGTAAACAGCGGATATCTTTTCGATTAAAACCAGTATACTTTTTACATATGTAAGTCTCAAATGGGTTGTTGCCCTTTTGGAACGTGTGTCGCTCCTTTAATAGAAGTTCTGGGACCTGGTCTATTGTAACCACTATCTTCTTCTTTCGGTGGTCTGTAATCCAACAGTGGCGGGTCTTGTCCCAAGTACAATTGGCTGCGCGTCCTTTGGTTGTTTGGCGAACAGGCTTTTGACTCCCTTTAAGGATATGCCATCGACAATTGCTAGGTGATTTGCATAACTCCACCCAGGCGCTTGTGAGCCCTGGTAAACGGTCTGCCAGTGTTGGGGCGGGGACGGGGGCCATGGTGGCGGGAAGAATTGCAGAGGGGAACAAATTTTGCGCGGCCAAACTCAATCGCGCAAAATTTGCTATAGTGGGTACGTGGGCCTTTTAACTCGGGGACAGGTAGCACGTGGCGCCTCCGGAGCTTCAAGATCTAGCATTCCGTATAAGTGATGTTCTGAGTGCTAGTTTGTGTAGCATAATTGGCCAAGCTGCTCATGAAATAACACTAATAGGGACCTCCTTTTCTACAAGTTGAAAGAGTGATTAACTTCATGCCTTTGATTCTCTATTAGATTTCCTTTTCATCTCGTCAACTTCAGGTAATAATTCTCATTGGTCGTTTTCGAAGATTAGATGGCTACTTACAGATGGCAGTCTTTTGTTTGTACAAGAGCTGGCTGCGTTTGCAGCCTTCCAGCCTTCTACCCTTCTACCCTTCCACCTCTTCTTCCTTCAAATAAACAACCCAATGCTACAGCGTATTTAGCGGGAAGTACAGCTTTTGGAGTGACATAATATTGACAGGAAATACCTCCACTACCCCGTGTACTACCTCAAGTATCAAGTCAAATGTGTGCATGCATTGTGGTAAAGACTATATGACCAAATACAACCTAGACATTCTGCTTTAGCTGACCTAGCGGATTATCTACTAGCCCTGTGCTAACACAACAGCATGCAGCGATGAATTTCTAAAGAAGAATACAGCTTGCTTTCCATCAAACGACAAAAACACCGCAAAGTGGGGAAGAGGAACAACTCAAGCTATATATCCTGTTCTAATGAACCCGTTTACGGAGGGGCGTCACTTCTGCATATTTTTCGTTTCCGTTGAGGGACCTAATCCACAGCTCCAAAAGTTCAGCATCTCATTCCCCTTTCATCATCTTTACTACATACTTATCGGCTATAAATTTAAAACCATGAAAGCTATATCCCTGGCATTCTATTATCCCTGCTGACCAACTTGCTTCAAGATGCAGGGAATCTTCGCTTTGTACCCTTGTCCTTCCACATACAATTCTGCGGCGTCAATAAAGCAGGGGGAGATAATGCCTTTATTTAGAATACTGATCCATCATCACCTCCCTGGCCATATATCGTCACCTCCCTTACACTTCTGTTATCGCTTACCTTGTACATCACCCTCCTTACAATTCTATTATCGCCTACCTCGTGCATCCATCGCCTCCCTCGTGCATCCATCGCCTCCCTCGTGCATCCATCGCCTCCCTCGTGCATCCATCATCGCCTACCTCGCCCATCATCATCCTCCTTACGATCCTACCATCGCCTCCCTCGTCCATCTATCATCGCCTACCTTGTGCATCCATCATCAACTCCCTCGCCCATCATCATCCTCCTTACGCTCCTACCATCGCCTCCCTCGCCCATCATCATCCTCCTTACGCTCCTACCATCGCCTCCCTCGTCCATCTATCATCGCCTACCTTGTGCATCCATCATCAACTCCCTCGCACTTCTGTTATCGCCTACCTCGTGCATCCATCATCAACTCCCTCGCAAGCCCATCATCACCCTCCTCCTACCATCGCCTACCTCTGCATCATCGTTATGTCGAGTACCTCAGATTTATTTGTTAAATTTCTCAACGCACCTATTCCTGCTGAGTGGATCGTCCTCCAGCAAGTGGCTGCTATCCAACGTTTGGAAGATGAAGGTCGGAAACTTCTGAAAGATGAAGAAACCAAGTGCAGAGCACAGAATCGCCTCTGGTCTCCACCGCCAAAGAGTATTTTGAAGAAACAACTAAAGGATGCACAAGATAACACGACTGAGAACTTATTATTTAAAAACGTTTACCAGTATGCGAGGCGTAGCATAAAGCCCTTGCTCATATTTTGTTTAATTCGAAACAACAGGAATACAGGGAACACCAAACCAAGGAAAGAGGTGGGAGAAGGGACTAAGGAGTCGATTTTAAAGACGAAATCAACAGTTGAAGAAGAGGTCAACCTATGGCCAGCAGTTGTACAAAGAGCATTTGTTAAAAGATTGATGGAAATAAAGCTTCCTCTTCAAATAAAGGCATGGGTTGATCTCCAGGATCATAGACCTAACCAAGGTTTGTGACAAGCTACATCTTATGATTTATGAAGTCGCTAACAAGAAGCTAGGAGGAGAAGGTGACGACGAAGGAAACAATGAAGGTGAAGACGAAGATGAAGACGGGACAGTTTTTGTGTTAAATGACCTCGTCCAAAAGTGGATGAAAATAGTCGAAAACGAAAACGAGTTGCCCTCTAGAAAGCGGCGGCGAATAGAATCGCCGCAAGAGTCATTGAGTGATATACAATCACCTAATCCTGCCCAGACACCGAAAGTGGTAGCGACGCACGTACAAGGTCAGTTATAAAAAGTCTTGCAATGTTATTTAGCTTATCAGATTGAACAGAAAATCCACTAGTACAACCAAGTCCACAAGACCAACCAAATCTACAAGACCACCCAAGTCCACAAGACCAACCAAGTCCACAAGACCACCCAAATCCACAAGACCGCCCAAGTCCACAAGACCGCCCAAGTCCACAAGACCAACCAAGTCCACAAGACCAACCAAGTCCACAAGACCACCCAAATCCACAAGACCGCCCAAATCCACAAGACCGCCCAAATCCACAAGACCGCCCAAATCCACAAGACCGCCCAAATCCACAAGACCGACCAAATCCACAAGACCGACCAAATCCACAAGACGGTTTACAACAGACAGCAGATGAGATTACTGTAGGATTCTTATATGACACATTTACCTTGTCGGCAGTGGAGTTAAACAAGGCTCTTCTTAAATACGTCGGTAATAACAGATCATGTTATGCGGAGAAACTTGGCTCATCGCGGGAGTCACCAGTACGAGCAGATCTATTTGGGAAGAAATCAGGGATGTTTTCGCTATTCCTAGGACAAACAGCCAAGAATCTAGCGAAGCGTGCTGTACCAGCAGCGACCTCTAAACATCCTCGGTTCCATTTGCCATTCACAGATCTTTGCGACTATGTGCTTGAGTTGGTAGAGCAGGGGGACACTTTTAAAATAGTATATTGTCAAGGGATCGCAACGGTCTGGTTGCCGCCAGATTACTTTCTAGTGATAGTAGGGCACAGTTACATGACTATGAGGGACGAGATCAGAAAATCACGAAGGCTAGAGGAGGAACGCAAGGAAGCTTTACAGAAGCTACGTTGATATTTGCGTCACTTTGAATTTTTAACAAAATAAAACCTTTATTTACTCGTCACTTCAGTACAGACTTTGTATATTGTAATATTGTATATTTTTGGCCAAGCTAGCTTCAAAATAGCCTATTCAAGGGTTATTGCCTCTGATTAGCTAATTTTCTGCCAGTCGCTCTCATTTAAGAGGCTCTATCTACTGGTTGATCGGGTAGGTGGTTTGAAGGGGTAGGTAGGTGGGTAACTTCAAATAGTTATTATTATTATTATTATTATTATTATTCCTTTTAACGTGCTTTGTGAGTCTGAGACTATAGTAGCACGGCTGGGGGTTTCCCTCCAGCAGATGAGTAAAGCTGTACTAAATACATGTTTGAGAAGGGGGTTATGGTGAATACAGTTCTTGGGTTGTTGGAAGCAGCTAGGCTTCTGGTTATGACAAAAGAAAAGTTGTTATGCTGTAGTACGCCCCCGCGTTTCACGCCCTGTACACTACACTTCCTCGTTCTCGTCTTCCTCGTCCTCGTCTTCCTCGTCCTCGTCTTCCTCGTTCTCATCTTCGTTCTCATCCTCAGTTACGCGTTGTGTGTGCCATATTCTAGTGGCGACTTTGGTGGTTCGAATAAAGTCAAGTGTGGCCTCGACTCCTTTGGCGGTGTGAAGGAGGGATTTCATGGTGAACTCTCGAATATGATGCTTGAGGAGGTTGCGCTTTAGTACTTTCCTAGCATCCCCAGTTTCTGGACAGCTAAGAAGGAGGTGAGTGGGAGTCTCTAACTTCAAATAGTTGATCAAGTACTATAACTAAATAAAGAGTGATGCCGATGAAGAGAGGGTAAATGAGGGAAAAACCACACTATATTTATATGTAGGCTTTCCATTTATAGTCCGCATACAGCATTCCTCTTTCATAAAAAACACACCCATAAACAGCGTTTCATGCCTTCTTGATATATGCTACAGTCGCACCGCCTTCCACTGAGCACTCTAAATCTTCAACATCCT
Source organism: Hymenoscyphus fructigenus (assembly GCA_001414455.1). NCBI lineage: Eukaryota > Fungi > Ascomycota > Leotiomycetes > Helotiales > Helotiaceae > Hymenoscyphus > Hymenoscyphus fructigenus. The sequence continues at coordinate 26,941 of LKUV01000154.1, forward strand.
TTTCCTTCGCCCCATCTATAGCATAATAGGGATTATTTCCCATATTGATGCATCCTGCTTGTCCCTTTTCCATAAAGACCCTCACAGCAAACATTAAACGGGTTGGGCTGACGTATGTAAACGGCCCTTCAACTTTGTAAGCTTGAGGGTTAGGCTTGAGAAGTTAGCACGTCTGTTCCTAGAGCATAAAAAGAAATCGTACCTGCTTTTGCCTCCAAGTTTCTGCATCTTCACGAGCCCCCATAACCTCTGCAGACCTTCTCTGATCCTTTCAATCCAGGGAAACACTAATGAAGGCTCTGGTTGTGCTAACAAATGCCCTGCTGCACAGCCATCTGTCAGCTTTTTAGGCTAGGATATTGAAGTAATACTTACCAAGAAAAAAACGGTTTCCTAGGATACCTATAGCCTCTCTAACTAGCTGCGCAGTAGCTATTCGAAGGGTTGTAAGGAATAAAACGAAATCTTTCTCCTGTCAGGCAGCGAGAGATATCAGGCACCAATCTCGTAAGATGCCCCACTTCTTATCGCCGGCTAAATCGTAGTAGTTGTGGGGTAAAATTAGAGATTGGAGTGGCTCGTGATATTATATTATGATTATTATGACAAGCTAACTTTTTCATATAGAAAGCGACAAAATGTAGTTGTTCATAATAGTGTTGTAGAAAGCTGTGAGAATCTGCTATAATGACAAAAAGACAAGAACGTGGGTAACAAAGTTGGCGGGACACTCCTCGGCAGATTTGCGGTACAAAGAGACCCAGCCATTTCGCCACCCACCAGTGAAACTTTTAATTTGCCGGCCTAATGACTAACACAAGTGGAGAGCTCAGCAAGGTGCAACCATCCGCCGAGTTAAACACTGACTGCCTTCAAAACACCAACAACAATCATAAGGAGCGCCTGCCTTACCAGCTTCCTTAGCTTCGCCACAAAGCAACGGCGTGCACCTTGGAAATGCCAGTATCTCTGCGGTATGCCTAGCGGTATACTCAACGTCGTGCATACACTTACGCCCGAACGACAACAAACAAGCATTTGCAGAACAAGGCTATGAATGAAACAAGAACAACTCTTCAAAGCAAAAAGAATACCAATAAATCTTTAATAGTAGAAGATGTCCTTACTGTTTTGAAACCAATCAAATAAACATAAGCAGATAAGGAAGATATTAAAGTATTTTCGCAATCGATTATGATATAGAACTACGAGAAGTCCATAAACACAAAAGAAATAGGAAGAGGAAAAGAGATTGTAAGTGGGAGGAATATTTACTTGTATGCTATGACGGAGAAACCTCCTTGACAGCCATCAAGGCTTGGCTCATCAGGCCAGGGTGCGGAGGTGAAGGTAAAGGATTGGCGTTTTATCGCAGGATAGACCTAGCATTGTTCAGTTGCTCTTAACAAGGGTCTTAGGTTGCGTACCGCATGCCTCCCGCATGCCTCCCGCATCTCGTGTTGTTTTTCTTTCGGTAAATCAGCCAACAGGCTGCCTTGAGTCTTCGTGGCTAAGCGATGCAGATAGCCCTTGTCTCCTGTTCTTGACTAGTGGCGGAAATAAAGGCGTGCCACGATACCTAAACTGTACTAAGTGCGTTTTCGGTCTCCTAGAAACAGGCAGTTGATCCGAAAATCCTTATGCCAACCAAAACACTCTATTGATTGGATTGCCATGCCTCTGATCTGTAATGTAGCGAAGATTAAGCGCCAAAGGTGTATTTGGACCGTCATATGGCTAATTTAATGAGGATGATTCGCGGGAGCTTCGGAGTCTCCATACATGCAGTTACATTTTATTGCCTGAATAGTAGACTTCATCCACCCATATATTATGCACGAAAAGCCAAGCGTCACTGGGACTTGATAACATCGTACGCAGAATCAAAAAGAGCTCGTCGACCGTGCTGTTAATTTGGGAGAAAGCGATCCGATTGTTGTCTTGCTTGTCGATTGTCTCCTTCTGGTTCCACTCCTTCCGCCCATCGACAGTGATAGCCTCATTGGCCTCTTCAAAATGTAATGTTGTCGTCGACTCTTGACCGCAATTTGGAGGGGCCCAAGTGGTGGCTTCTCAGCAAGATTTGCGGTCGAGGGCTCAAAAGATCCCGCCTACGCTCCTACTGCAATCTTACCGGGTGGGTTGCACAGCAGCGCTGTCCAAGCCACAGCGGTAGAAACAACGCTGCACTAGATCATGTAGTACTCGATGCGTGGGACCACCTCCAGATCGGAGGGGACCTCACACTGCAGCCCCCAGCAGGTCAGTTTGCTGCTGAACAGCCATTTCATCCCGTCTCGCTGCTATCAATTCTCTTACAAGAAGTGCAAAGTGTCACTTGAATGTTTGTGTACCACCTTTTTAGGTTGTCGATCTTATTACGCACCTATGAGTGAAATAGGAAAGGGCAATTGAGATACAACTAATAAAGAGTTGTTGTCCCTCTTAAATCCAAGCCTTCAACCCAACTACTAAGAAGCATCAACCATCCTCCAAATTCTCAGTTCAAAAGCCTGCAGCTCAAAAGCCTACATTAGCCGTAAGTTATTTGCCTCCTATCTAAAAGTTGGGATGAAAACTGACTAGGAAACTTGATCAGGTTCCATTTTTGCGGATTACCCACGAGCGCACGACAAAGCATCCTGGAAGGAGCAATATTTGGCGCATCAATGGGTGATATCAACTTGAGTATCGCTCTCCAGCCTTCTTCTCGCCAGAAAGCAGGTGTAGCTTTAAGCATGCCTGTTGCCGTTAGACTTGCTACAGAGTGCAACATCTTTGAGCGGCTCACGAATCTTTGGGCTGTTGCAACGCTCATCCACAAAGATTCTGGGAAGACTGGGCAGTTGGAGGGAAAATTTACCGATTCGGCGCATCCATTGCCTGACAATGGCTCAACAGACCGGGCCTATTTCTACTTTCCAGATCTGGTCATCCGTAAGCCTGGTTGTTACTGCATTCGAATTACTCTGATGCAAATGGACTACTCGCAAGCCTCGTTGCCAGACGGTGTCGCGACGTTTTGTGGGGATGTTGATACCCATTCTATCACCGTCGAAAACGTACCCCCAACTCGTGTCAGGCCGAGTAAGTGACCCGAAATGGCGAAATGATTGGTCCTCGCTAACTGAAAAAAGATTTACAAGAAAGGACCTTCTTGCGTGTGTTGAGGGATGACGGCCAGCCGGTCCCTTCGTTTTAACATCCATGAATCTAGTGATCTTTTGGGGTTTGGAAGCGAGGATCGGACAGGCACTATCGTCGGTTCAGCAGCACACTGACCTGCTGGGGGCTGCAGATTTAACGAATGCTGCAACGCCCAGAAAGTCAGCCATGCATCAAATTTTCACGGGAGGTGGGCTGCGGGCTACCGATTTGTCCTCGTCATCTTCATGCTGCATCCTAAAAGTTCGTTGCCGATGATCCTTGTGGCCAAAGACACAGTCTAGCCCTTGGTCCCGGACAAGCTATGCTTCCAGGTTTATTGAGAAGGGGCCCCCCTCTGCACTCGATCTTCCATACCTACATTTCAATCACTGCCACTTCGTTTCAATCACCGCATCTCAATCTTTGGATTTCAATCATTCAATTTGAGTGATTTCAACCATTCAAATCATTCTATTTCACTCAATTCCAACCATGGAGACTACCCTTTGTATCTCGATTCTCACTACGATTTTCTCGTTCTTCACCAGCTTCACCTTTGTAATACATGGCTATGTTTTATACCATTACCATCGCATACGTCAGAGATCCTACCGGGTGTTTCTATTCGGAGCGTCCATCACAATTTTCTCTCTTGTCATCAACATCGTATTGGTTGCTTTGTATTACACACAAAGTAAGCTAGTATATCTGGTCGTATTGCAAGGCATGTGCCTCCTGGAAAGTGTGCTATTCAAGGTAGTTCATCATTTTAATGCTCTCCCGCCAAGTTAACCCTAGACTAGGGATGGCTATGTTGGAAAGTATTTGTCAATATCATCGGCCATCGAAATATACTTCGCTTCGCTTTTACCACTATCATTAGCGTTTTCGTCATGGGATCTGGCTGTACTGGCATCACTTTTATCTCCTTAGGGATTCATAGACTACTTAGTCGCATTATGGTGGTCTTTGCAATGCAGAGTGCAATCATCGCCCTAGTCGCCCCGGTCGTCAATCGACATCAACACCTTTGCGATAGAAACAAAAGAACAACAGAGATTCTTGGTCTTACTACTGCATGATAACTCCACCTGTCTTCCTGATTCTTATGCAGAATGGCCCTGTATTTCTTACAGTATGTGTTGTTCTGTTTTCTCGGATAATACTTACAAAATTCAGGTAAACATAGGTCTTGCAATCCTTGTCGACATTCTCTGGTATGCGAACATCATCAGCAATTTCAAATTACAGAAGAGGAAGATTTGGGGGGGGGGGGGGGGGGGGGGGGGGGGGATAACGATAACTACGTCGAATGTAGTCCGACCTCCCATACGAATGTCAAACCTTCCAAACCTCCGCCGAGCTATGAAAACAGTGTCTCTCAAAACACGAGGAACGGGGGACCTTTTCTATAAACAATCGCTGGATCCCTCAGTCATTGGTCTTATTGCAGGATTGCATACTTGTCGTGGCCTGTATTTTTTGCACACACCTGTGAGGAAATTGGATGGGAGGCCGGCAACTCGTTTTGGGTGGTTTGAGGGAGAAGATGTTGGAATCATCATTCATGTGTGATCTGCTCTTTTGTTTCGCTGTTTGAGGCCTTTACAGGGATTTTTGGATATAACGTTGGTCCCCTCGACAATGAAATCGATGGATGTCTGCCTCGATTGACATCAAGATGGATATTCATAGCAGGGAATGGCTTCTTTTATGTTATTGAGGCATTCATGAGCTTGCTGTTTCACTTTTTGGTTTATTGGGATGCTATTTGAGCTCCGGAATCGCATTATGTTTTCCCCCATCGTCTTCTCCGTGGCGCAAGAGGAGTCAAGATCTAGCCCATCATGTTCTGTATTTATGTGTGACAACAGTTCTTCCACGGGCTGAGAAGTGTTGCCCTTACCAGCTTAGCACAAGTTGAACTTGCCATCCGACTGGAAATTAATATGGGAACACCAAGGTGGACACACTAGCACCAGGGTCCGTAGCAAACGTTCGGACAAGGGGCAGCGAGCATCCTACTAGTCCGTAGAGGACAGGTCAGAGCAGTATAGGCAGTAGAGATCTTCTAGTACATACCTAGGTATTCCTTGCAAATTTACCCCGCTTTACCTCACGCTTTAGATTAGAGAATGTAGTACTAGGTTTTCCTGCCTCTGCTTTCATCAGTCACCTTTCGGCAGGAACAATCAGTGGTTTAGTAAACCCTCGGAGGGGGCCTTTTTGTCTTACCAATGAGGTGGCGTGTAAAAACCCCCGTTACTCCTGGTCTCTTCTCATTCTTCCCCCCTTCTATCTCACACTTCTCCTCCAAGAGACCATGTCACCCAAAATGACCATAATATTGGACGCACTCGAGAGGGCATTTATGACTCTTTTCCAATGTGGGGCATCAGTCTGGTTCTACATTGCAAACATTTATGCAGCATGCATGCGAGTTCTTGTGCAAACAGTTCTTAAGTTTACATTTTAGGACGGTGTAAATACTCATTCAAGTTAAGGACCCACGACCCCAGCTCCCCAACAGAACGAGAGAAACAACGAGGGATCTACAATTTGAGATGCTTTGAAAAGGTTTGTTTCCAATTGGACATTGAACCTTTGACTGATTTGGGACTAGTTTCACTCAAGCCGCCCTTCCCGGCTGTCGTCAAATGTGGATGTGATTGGGTGGTGCCGTTTGTCAAGTAGAGGGAGCAATATACATGAGAGGAGCATGGTGGCTTTCCCAAGTTTGCAGGAGGATCTAGGAAGACTTGCTTCTAGACCAATAGCTCGCAAGAATATCGCAGCTGTTGTTTTCTCTTATTGTATCACGAGCTCAACCAAGTTTTAGAGGGATTGCATGTATCGTAGTACGGAAATTGTACAAGGTTTAATTGCCAGGGTATTATTTTGCACTTTCAGAATTGTAACTCCTTTATATTTTGATTTGGATCTTTCTTATTTTCCTTTAGGGGGGCATATTCCAACGCAGAACAATAGTGAACCAACAAAGTACCCAGATGACGCGACGGACAAGAGTTCCCGTTGCAGTAAGTCTCTCGGTTTATCAAACAAGTGCCTCTTTTAACATAAGTACAGTGCAGAAGTTGTAGGAAACGTAAAATCAGGTGTGATCCATATTTAGGCGCCTGTGTCAACTGTCGGAACGCTGGGTTGGAATGCGTATTTCTTCGGATGGACCTTATGTATTCTTGTAGAGGTACGCGGCGAAATCCCATCATCAACGCTACAACTTTGCCTTCTCAAATGCAACCATTCTTGCATTCCCAATCCACTGGCACACTTGAACCTGAAATGCAACAGGTAACGTAGAACCGGGAAAACACAGAGAAAGATGCGATTCATACGACGCTGCGAGGTAGTTAATCATTGTCGATACTACGGATACCTGGTTAATGACATTAGTTTACCAGACCCTGAAGCAGATTATGCATAACAGCACACCTGTTCTCTGAAGGATGAACTCAATGCTACGCTCCCCCCCACCTTCCAAACGCACTAGGGAACTGCCAGCCATACAGACTCAGATGCGTCATTTAGATAGACCAAGACAAGGGTGTTTTTCCAAGGCATGCCCACCCGTACATGTGGTCCTGGGTGGCTGCTAGCACAGACACGGGCTTAGCCGTTCCTAGAAGCGAGCGCATCGAACCTCATCTGTTAATCAAGTTAATCTGAATTCGAGCGTACAAAACTCCACACCGAACAAACAACATATCCAATGACCAAAAACGACAACGACTGGGCTAACGCCCCCGGATCCTACTCAAAGAAAGGCCCTCGTTGGCTGTTTACCTGAGTCGCCTATTCTCGTAGCACCATCACCAGACGTCATAAAAAAACAGCGCCTCTAAACCGAATATGGACTCATCGCCAGAAAAGAAGAAAAAGGGAGGTTGAAACGAAGTCAAACAACCAATCCAGCCCCCTTGGGAACAAGCCGTAAGAATTTTTCATCAGATTCGAATTATGAGACTTGCACACTAGCACGTCAGCACAGCTAATAGAAGAAAAGGTGTACATCCTCGCTAACCCCCCGCCCCTTTTCCCTCTTTTTACCCCTCCCCACATCTATATTTTCTTTACGAAACAAAAACTGATACATCATATCCAATGTCAGATTTTCTAAGAATATTCTTCACATTAAACTTTCCTCCTACGTGAGTACGTCGATACGGATTTCCTGCCAATTGATGTGCCCTGCAATGCAATCCAGGGACCCATGTTATTTGCGGGGTTCTCTGTGATAGATAACGAAGGATTTCTAAAAAGAGATCTCAGTAAAGATGGCCCTGAGGATTATTTGCGGCATCGCAAGCCACGCAAACGATTTCGCAGCTTTGTATCCGTGCTCTGGCACGCCATCCTGCATGGCAACTGAGTCGCACTTGCCTATTCGAGTTCTCGGTGTCAGATATAAGTACTCTAGTCGAACATCAACGTCTGGTTCCCTTTTCCCATTTCTTATTCTTCGCAAACTCTGACTCGGCTGTCCGTTAAAGCTGTAGTGCAAATACAACAACCCCGACTGGAATCACCTTTTTCTTCTCTGGCCACAGCGGTGAGGAATACAGACATAGTCTTTTGATATAACCACTATGAATTTGGGTCAATACTATCGACCTCAGTGCGACGGCTTGCCTTTGAATTTCCCACATGAGGGCAGCTCCGGGCAACAGGTCCCATTTGATGGTCCGCCGCCCCGAAGCCAACCTGATCACTACTTTGTGCTCAATACATTAGCGACTTCTCTTCCTGTCAACAACAACTTTAGTCTCACTTCCCCAGTGATGAGCCTCCCACAATCGTCAAATATCTGGAGTGACCCGAACAACCCCCAGCTGGACTTTAATGATCAAACCGTCTACGACTACTACGGCTATTCGACAGTGGCTACATGTAGTGAGCAGGAAAATAGTTTGGTACGAGGAATTGACCTCTCTGGTGTCCCTCGCACTTGGCCGGCATATAACCCAAGGATGCCCAGCAAAAACAGCATGGTCATGGATGCAATCGACCAAGTCTACATGTTGGACAACGACCAAAACAAAACTCAGAGTTCCACGGATCAATGTGCTCTCGACTTGAACACAGCACAACACTATGTTCGAATGAGTATGAGCCAAAGTCCCAAGGTGGAAAGCGATAGCCAAGAACCACACCTCTCCTCATTCAAAGATATCGGACCTCATTCACATGAAGACCGCAGCTCCCGTGAGATAACTGCGATAGATGTCGATAAGCATACCACGGACGAAACCTACGCAAAGCTTGTTCATCGAGCCCTTATGAGTGTACCATCTCACTCAATGGATGTGAACAAGATATATCAATGGTTTCAAGACAACACTAGCAAAGACAATGGGAGCAAGGGATGGAAGAATAGCGTTCGTCACAATTTATCCATGAATGCTGTAAGGCACTGAATCCTTATAGGCTTAGGCAACTAGCTAACTTGACTTAGGCTTTTAAAAAAATAGAACGCGAAATACCTGGGGACGATAAGAAAAAATATAACGAGTGGGTGCTTGAGGAATCTGCGATCAAGAACGGTGTCCTGTCTACTACGCGATATCGCAAAGGTAAAAAGAATCCCGTGAGATCAGACAACCTGACCTTTTCTCGTCAAAGCTCTGGACGAAAGGGTGTACCTGCCTACAAGACAAAGCTACGAAGGGTTCGGGGTCCATACTTCCTACCTAAGATGGATGGAGCATATTGAGATGCCTTTCGATCCGGTCAACTTTCAAGACCTGCGTGTAGATTTACTTAACAATGGACCTGCTTTTCGTTTCTATGATAGTCTGCAAGTCAATATTTAAAGTGGAGCGCTTCCGTCTTTCCTTCTAGGATATCTCCGGGCTGTAATAATGGATTAGCTTCTTATTTAGTGAGCTCTCACAAGCACTTGATCCAGCTCTAGCACAGACATCGCGGGTATAATAAAAAAAACAAAATTCCTCGTCCTTATCTTCATCCTTCAGATCAAAATCCGCAGCACTCTTTCCGAAGATAGGCTCAGACCAAGTTCTCTTTAGTTTTTAGCAGATGTGAACAAGCGAGGAGAACACTACTACTATGTCTTGTGAACTTTCGCAGAAATCCAGAGAAGCTGGAATGGATGCAGTAGCGTGATTCGGCGTGCATCTACCATTCCTCGGTTCTCTCGATGGTGTTATCGCCCCGGAGAAATATATTCTTATGATGACGACTAACTCTGCTCTAAAAGACTTCGTGGAAAGACTTATCTGCCAAGGACGCATTAATCATCAGGTCGAATTCATGAATCCTACTGCGACGTAAGTGCCTGTAATATTCGAACAGTTTTACTTGGAAGGTTCTAGTAGGGAAGAAATCAAGGAATATGCTAAAGATTTTGCTAGAAAGGTTAACAACGTCTCGTTTTCCTAGGCTGAACTTTTTACCTATTTCAGAGAGCATGATCAAGTATCCGCAGCGCTAGCAGGGGCTGAAGAGCTAGCCAAAAATAAGATGAAGGAGAGGAAGTATTTATGATCTAAGCTTGGCTGGCAATGTTAATAAAATTCTTAGTGTTGTAGATGACAATTTAAGGCGATAATTGAAGTACAGTAGCGAACGAAAGTAGGAAAATAAACGCCTATGTCCCCATCGAATTTTACTGTGAACTTATTTCATCTTCCATTCACCAGTATTCTCCCTACTCCAGTGTTGGAATTCGTAGTGTTCCTGTTCCTTCCCCATTATTATCCAGCCAGGGAAAGCATCTAATGTGACATAATCGATTCGAACTGAAGTTGTGTTAGAAATCCATGTTCAAGAGTATTTACAGAGATCACTTATGTGAGGGTTGGAACCCATGATGGAGGCTCGGGCCATGCCCTCGCTAATCACTGACCAAAGTCCCCGCTCAGTACTGGCCATTCCCCCACTGCCAAGCAGCTTCCTGGAATATTCCAGAGACTCTTCTCCTCTCTATATATAGAGGAAGAGCTTGCATGTATGTAGTCTTCACGCACTTCTTAATTGAATATTCGAAACCTCACCTTTGAGTTGTTCAAGGTCTGGCCTCTCACAACTTACATTGATTCTTGCCAATTTTATTGATTTCGGCCTTGAACTCCGCCAACTCACGTACTGGGACGTTATCAACCTGTGTAATGAAAACTGCCTTTGGGATTTTGTAGTGGTCAGCGGCTCTAGAGCGAACTTCTGATATATATATCTTACTATAGAGATCTCGGACCTTTTGTTTGACAGCGAGGTCTGGCTTCTGGATGGTGGCGCCACAAAATCGGATGAATTCATTGGTCTGAAGTTCTTTCAATTCCAGAGTATGTATCGTGCAACCGATTGGCTTACCAGCGCGAATAACTTGGACTTGAAGCTCGCTGTGCAGTGGTGTCAAATTCAGATCGGTGAAACTAGTAATCTCTTGGTTATCGATAGTAAGTAGAATATCCCCTACTTTCCAAGTGTCTCTCCTCGTAACGCTTTGCGCGAACAATTTCTTAACTTTCAGAAAACTGCAGCCTGTATTAAATTGATAGGAGACTGGGAAATATGGGCGCGTGCTACTAACACTAAGCATCTCAAATTCAGCATCGAATATGCGCATTTCTAGTGTACGATTTTGACGTAAATCTACTAGAACTGGGGTAATCAAAGAGAAATCAAGTCCGAATGACAGCCCCCGGTCCTGGTGTAGTTTTAGAGGATTGAACGCCATCCACAGTGCGCAGATTTTCCCGCTAGATACTAGCACACCACTCTCGTATGGAAAAGAAGAAACAGTGTCGATCGCGTCGAATCCAACTGGTCGATACGTCGGGTATAGAATGCTATTGATGTCGATATCTATAGGAGATATGTAATGTACTGTAATCTTCTCAGATATGAACTTTCCCATATCTAATGCTACGTGCCATACTTCAGAACCGATTTCTGTTTTGTCACTACTGAGAGGGGCATCGCAAAAAGACATGTTGACAAGAGACGGGTCAAACTTGATAGTAACGTAGTTGTAGGTTGGATGTGCTTGAAGAACGTAGCCAGGAATTCGAATCGAGTTGGCAAACGTGACATATAAATCTCCGATATCTTGTGGTACAACATTCCTCGACGTCACAGCGATACCCGTTTCTGCATCGATTATCACGCCTAGGGCTGAAGAAGGGAAGTTCGTCGCACTATCTATCATAAAGGGTGCATTGAAGTCGACAGTAATGAGACTTTGAAATAGATCTTTCCCACCTGGCAATCCCTCGATAGAACACTCATCGATATCTGCCGTCTGGACGCTGTGGGTAGCTGGCAACGGACTAGGCAGATAGTTTGTAGACCAGGTGTTGTTTTCTCTACGAATCCTTTGTTTTAGGCGATTTGACCAGCGGTAGCTACATGTTACCGTACATCCGCTGACGTTTTTAGAAAGAGGTTCCATATAGCCAACAACAATATCTTTTTGGTCTGGAATTGTGTGCAAGATAATGGCGAAGGTTTCGAGATCTGGCGTTGGCTTGTGGTCTAAATGTTGGATAATACAATGGAATAAGTTTCCGAAAGAGCCTTCTTTGCTTGCCACAATGGTACCCTCGCACGGAACGTTCCACCGTAAAGCCTGCTAGAGGGAGAGGTTGTGAAATATAGTACCGCAGGCCTCGATATAATGATCGGGGACCAAGTCCCAAAGGTTTTCTACATCGACGTCCTTATAAAAATCTTCTAATCCTCGTTGGATGTGTAGCTGTACCTTGCTTCCCACCGAAGAGTCAATGATTGCCTCGAAGGAAATAGCTTCTGTTATTGTTTGGCCTTCGACAGTAAGTATGACGTCTCCAACGCTCATTCCAGTGTCCGATATGCCTGGTAAAATCCTGGATATAACGAGCATCCCCAACACTTCGTTGGGCAGCAATTTCTTGGAGACGCCGAGTGGCCCGCATACACCGAGAGATCTCCAATCCCACGTGCACCGAATTGATCCTCTTGGAACTTCTTCGCCTTTTTGTAGATATCTGAGGGCGTAGAGAACTCGACATGTAGGTAAAATGAAACACTATGTAGCCAACCCTCCACAAACAATTCCAACAGAGGCTCCGCCGACGATAACAGGGCTTCCAGAGCTACCAACGCCTGCATTGAGGGAAGCTACGATGTAGCGCGTATTGTAATCCATATAAGGCGGTTCGTTGTCTGGGGGATTTGCGTTAATCTCACTTATTATTCCCTTTACAATTCCATTGTGACCATTGTAGCTGGAAAAAACCCTAATTTCGACTCTAACTTTGGCAAAATCCGGCTTGAGCTGTAGTTCGTTGATCGCGTCAGGTTTAATCTGTTGCGGATCAAACTGAAGAAGAGTATAATCGTGAACTGGATCGACAAAAACACAATATACGCGGGTTTCTTCACGGTTTCTGATGGTTGCCCACCCAGTCCACGGCCCATTACCAGTTATGTGTTGGTTCGTTACTATGTATCCACTATTAAGAAAGTTAAAATCTACCTTATTTTCTTGTAAGGAGTTATATAAACCTTTTTTTGTTTATAATAAACCCCGTCCCTCTGCCAGCGCGTTCGGGAAATACATCGAAGGAAGGCACAGCATAGTAACTTATGGAAACAATAGAACTCAAGTAATCCATACTTGCGTTCCTTTGATAAGCGGTTTTGAGATTTGAGACGCTTGATAAAGTGTGACGGTTGACGGTGTTGAGGTTTGTACGGATGAGTCTGGAAGATAGAGGGTGAGGTTGAGAATAGATGATATTTAGTGGCGGAGCCTGTCGTGGCGGAGGCCTGCATGCTGTTTTCGAGGCTGCAATTTCGGGCTTCTGCGAGCCCCTCAACTTGCAACCTGCCTTCTACGTGTTCCAAAACACCCGAACCCTCAACAAAGCGCTTGACTGCTAGCGGGTAGTGTTGCAAAATGGGCGGTTTCGGGGGCTATTACCGATGCAAATACTTTTTCGCACACAATTGCCCTCATTAGGTTTAAATGCACAGCGCGCCATAATACGTGCCTCAAATCAAGAGCGAAACAGCCACCAGTCCGCATGCATGCTAGTAACCCGTAAGTTCTTGACTATGCGCGACACGAAGGGAGCACGGATGCAAACACTCTACATCCCCGTAGTTAGCCTTTGATACGCTATCTGCCGGCTCTGTCTCGGTGTAATACAGTGTCTAATTCATTGCGGCAAGAAGAAATGTACTAGCAACGTTATTTGCGTTGTGCTAGTCTAACGCATAATGACAACCACTCCAACCCCAATGCGTTCCTATACCGCTTCAAAGATGGAGAGACTTATCAGTCGACTTTATGGGCCCTATTCTGTTGGTCGATGGATTTGACCAGATTATGGTCGTTACAGATAGGCTCACTAAGGATTGCCACATTACACCATGCAACAAGGATATGAATGCAGCCGAGCTGGCTCGCTTATTCGTGCGAGACGTCTGGAAGCTTCATGGACTACCAGACACTATCGTCTCTGACCGGGGTTCCTTATTCCTCTCAGACTTTTGGAAATCCGTCTGCGAAGTACTACGGGTTCGGGTTGATCTCTCTACTGCATACCACCCAGAAACTGATGGCCAGACCGAAATCGCTAACAAATCCATTTCCAAGTACCTACGTCAGTACATCGACTTCGCCCAGACAGATTGGGTTCAATTCCTACCCTTAGCTGAGTTTGCTATGAGAAACGCAGTCAGCTCTGCAACTGGCATATCTCCGTTCTTTGCAAACAACGGTTATCATCCTCGTATAAGCTTTGGGCCACCTCGATCGCCTACAGTTGCCCAGAGTTGGAGAGGTCTTCAAGTATCCCGGCGAAGATGAAAATAGCCCCGTACAATTGACGATAGTTCCGCAAGAACCTTTGAGCATGGAAGCTGGACAATACATCAATATATATCTTCCATCGCTTGGCGTACGTTCCTTTATTTTTATGCAGACCCATCCATTTGTAGTCGCCTCCTGGACTGGCAAGAGGCAGACGAAGCTGGAGCTCGTGATCGAGCCTCGTCGTGGATGGACAAAGATTCTTCAGTCTCGCGCGATAAATGCGAGCGGGCAGAGCGGAGGACTGGGCCGGGTACTATTCACTGGGCCGCACGGCGCTATCGTACCAGTAGGCAACTACGAGCATGTTTTTATGGTTGCCAGCGACTACGGTATCATAGCGCAGCTGCCACTTTTAGAACGGCTGGTCCAGGGCACGCTCGCTCGTGAAGTTCGAGCTCGCCGAATCTGTTTAGTCTGGGAATTTGAAGACATCGGTGAGTCTGACCTCGCTAAGGTAGCTTGCCTGACTAAAGGGTTGTACGCAGGGCTTTATAAAGCAGTATACCCGTTATTTAACTGGGTCTTGGTAGAAGATCGGAAATTAGGAGACAATTGTGTAGGTTGCAGCGTTAATTCGGTTATCTCTTCCTAACACCGCCAGGGCCTTTCAATTACGCTCTATACCACCCAGCTGGTGCCTGATGAGCTTTCAAAACGAGCAAAGATTCTCCCAGGACCACTCTCTCCGAAGATCGTGCTGGAAGCGGAGATTGAAGAGATTGAGAAGCGGAAGACGAAGGAGACTGAAGCCATACAAAAAATGGAGGAGAAGAGGGCAGCGGAAATAGAAAGAGGACGAAGAGAGGTTATTTTGGAACGGCCGAGTGGAGAAATCATTCATGAGCATGGAGCCTTGCCCGTGTATACAAGTAAACCTAGAATTCTTATTACAGGTGAGACTATCGCATGTTGAGGGTTTTCTCTTGTGCTAACAAATTCAAGTATCTGCATCATCAAAGATTCGAGATGAGCTTAGGTCTATTTTACGAAATTTTCTTGATAAGGATATTACTTTAAAAGAGCTAGATTATCAACCCTCAGACTAGCTTTATTCAAATAGAATCAAATAACGTCCCTCCCTGCGTAGCGAGACACCCTGTGTGCTGAGACAGACTAATGAAATTGGATGAATTTCGAGATTAATAGATTGCTATGTTAAGAGGAATAAGTTAGTGTGATGAACATATTAACGTCCGTCCCTGCGTGGCGGAAAACCCGGTGTGCCGGAAACGACCAATGAGATTACAAGGATTGCGGATTCTTTTCTACAACATCCCTCCTTAAATTAACCACAACAAAAACAATTTATATTTCAATTTAGCAATATAAGGGGCAAGGGGGTTGATAGGTTTGAAAAGAAAAGAAATGTAGACAAGAGTTAAACAAGCTGAAAGAAACCGTCACTGCTTAATCTATTCCTAGCTGATGTCCTGAGTTAAATTTCAGTAGGATCCAGACTGTGTTTCTCTCGGAGGCGTGATGTCCAAGGCATGAAAAGAGGAGCGAATGCACTCCCTATTTAGTACTAGAATGCATTTCTTCCCTCCGTCCAGTCGCTTATGTGATGGAATCAGCACAGCCAAGTGAGTTGAGACATTCAAGGATATGATGGTTGATTGACAAATTGTGAATTTTACAGCCTGCATGCAACCTCCCACCTCCCTAAGTCCAAGTTTTCTGCCGCTTAATCTACACGAAATCTTCAATCACCTGCAACTTATCCAATACTTTTGATCTGGTGACTCTCAGTTTCCCTCCTCCCCGGAATTGCAGTGGTCACACCATCTTTCCAATTCAGTTACATCCTAGCATACAAACGTGGCTGGGTACTTGCCAGTCTTGGAGACCCGTTGGTAGCAATGGTCCATCCATTATCACTATTGCTAGTGGCAATTTGGTCCTTTCGGAATCACGTCCGTCGGCCTACTAGAGCATCAATCCACTGCTTTCCTGGACGATATTTACTCATCAGACAATGTGCACATGGCGCATTGTGCACCCAAACCTAATGAGGGCAATTGTGTGTGAAGAAGTATTTGCATCGCTACTTGTAATAGCCCCCAGACCCACTCATTGTGGAACACTAGCCGCTGGCAGTTAAGCGCTTTATTCTAGGCATTTCTTGTATGGGGCAGTGAAATTTACGGAGTAGTACAGAAGATAGCGTAGAAGGCAAGTTGCAGGTTGAGACGCGGGGGGGAAGCCTTTTAATCAGCCAGTGATCAAACCCAGCCCAAGAGAGAAAGGATAAAGACCCTGCTTGACAAACCCAGAAGGTCAGCCCTCCCCCGTCAATCAAAGTCAGGACCAATAATCGCAATTGTACGTGGATGTCGCACCCAGAAGCTAATCTTTGCTTGGGCGGAGCAGGAAAATGTGTGGCTGGAAGGAATTGCAATCACCTGCGGTCATGCAATAAGTCGTCTTCTCTGCCATTTTACACGCACAGATCCTCAAGCAACCTTAGTCCCAAAGCTTCCCTAACAGGGCAAAGGCCCGATGTTGCAGCCTCAAAAGCAGCAAGCATCCGCCACGAGTATTCGTGCGCGCACGGCTTCACTGAGCCAGCGAAGTGTTCTTAAGGCATCCAACAAGTACCTCAAAGAAGCACCTAGCCTGTATCAATTAAACCAAAATTTCTTTGAGCCATCCACCAACACTACTCTAGCTTCCAAAGAAGTTTTCCAGTTCGTGTCTTTGAACTGTTTCCAGCCATGCTTGATTCCCTCTCTTTCCACCATGATGGCTCAAGACCTCCATCCTACACAAGGTAACCGCTTTGGCTCTACATCGCCCCAGACACGCTGCCTTATAGGGGTTAAGCGAGCTTTCCGAAGCAAACCTTTCGTTGACGATTCGCTGCCTTGCATAGACAGTGACTTTATCAGCTCTATGCCAGAAATTGATCCAGTTGCCCCCCCCACCCCAAATAAAGTTAGCTCCCGATCCCGCGTAGGTGCTCCCGCAACGGGGGAAACAAAATCTGTTCCGTGGAATTAGCTGATCTCTTGGCTAATATTGCCGTACATCGAAATTGATGGTCTCGCTTTTTTGGGGCAACACCATCCCCTTGCTACCTCGCACCTCTTGATAAATTACCCCGCACAGAAACCTCCCTCGGTCCCCTTTCTTTGTACGTCATGATAACAGTAGAACGAAAATTCGGGAAATGAAACGTTCACCGCTCTAACAAAAGGCTTTTTTTGACGCTGACGGGTAGCTGGGAAAATCGGACAAGGGCAAGGAAGTCTCACCACATCTACGAATTCATGGGCCACGAGGACTCGCTCAAAGTGGAACATTTCCTCACCCCCCGTGAAGCAGGTTGGGCTCTAATGCACGTTGCCGTGCGGAGCTCTCTACCCGCTCCCGAAGCTGTGCTTTGCTTCGTGCTTCTAATTCTCTTGACCTCCGACCACGTTCCCCTCAAGAAGGCACTTGAGGAGGCTTGATGTACTGTTTTCCCACCTACTCTAACGCATATAGCCTGTTCCTATTGCAAGAAATCTTCCAACGCTGATATCTTACACATCATTAACTGGTTCCCCTAAACAGGCAGCATCTGCTTCATTTCTTGTCTGTACGAAGGTTTACTCGACCTCAATCCCTCCCCAAACGCCCCCTAACTCTCAACGACACCTACTCAAAAATGCTTTCCACGTCCCTGCCCGAGCAAAGAAACGACCCAGTAGAGAAGTTGACAGACCAACTCGAGACCTCTGCCCTCGATGATCGATCATACAGAGCCATTCGACTTCCCAATCGGCTCGAGGTCTTATTGGTACACGATGCCAAAACACACAAGGCCAGTGCGGCCATGGACGTCAATGTGGGAAACTTTAGTGATGAGGAGGGAATGCCGGGCACGGCTCATGCCGTAGAGCATTGTAAGCTAAAAACATACCGGCCCAATTGCTGTAACAAAACCATGGTTGCTAATGTTTTCCATAGTACTTTTCATGGGCACTAAAAAGGTATGTCGTGTAGAACATTTCCCGCAAGGACTTCTTGGACTCCCGGGAAAAAGAAATTCATGAGCACAAGCTAATATTGCCCCAGTATCCAATAGAGAATGCGTATTCCCAGTACATCTCCTCCAATGCTGGCAGCTATAACGCATACACTGGCGCCACGTCGACAAACTACTACTTCGAAGTTGCGGCCAAGCCTGCAGAAGATGCAACTCCCGAGGAGCCATCACCGTTATATGGTGCCTTGGATCGATTCGCGCAATTCTTCATCAATCCTCTTTTCCTCAAATCCGCATTAGACCGAGAGCTACGAGCAGTTGATTCAGAGAACAATCAGAATTTACAAAGCGACCAACGGCGGCTACACCAACTAGAAAAGTCCTTGTCCAATCCAAAACATCCATACCATTATTTCGCTACTGGAAATTTTGAGGTTTTAAAGACACAGCCCGAGGCCCGAGGTGTCGATGTCAGACAAAAGTTTATGGATTTCCACGAGAAGCATTATTCGGCAAATCGGATGAAGCTTGTAATTTTAGGACGAGAATCCTTGGATGTATTAGAAAAATGGGCAGCCAATATTTTCGCAGGCGTACGCGATAAAGACTTGCCACAAAATCGTTGGGAATCCGAGGTGCCTTTTCCAAAGGAGTATTTGTCGACTCAATGTTTAGTCAAGCCCGTGATGGATCTCAGAAACCTGATCCTTACATTCCCATTCATAGAGGAGGAACTACTTTTTGAATCACAACCTAGCAGACACATCTGCCACTTAATTGGACATGAAGGACCGGGAAGTATCATGTCATATGTCAAATCCAAGGGTTGGGTCCGTAGCCTAGCTGCAGGTATGTCTAATATTTTCCAATTTGGATCTCAATTTCCGCGGACTTTAAACATCCGCCTATCCATATACCATTTCCGGCAAATATTTATGAGGCTTTCCTAGTTGTTGTCTCTAGTCTACCTTGCGTGCATTATGTTCGTTACTTTAGCCTTAGCAATACGTGATTTCACAAGCCTACAGCCACTACTACAATTTTCCCCTCTACACATGATTAGCAATTACCACTTCTTTGAATCAGCTTAAGGCCTTGTTGAGATTTACTGAAGCTAACACTTAATTGAAGGTGTAAATCCTGTCTGCGCTGGTACACCTAGTATTTTCACCTGTCTGATTCGTCTCACGGAAGATGGGTTGAAGAACTACAAGGAAATTGTCAAAATTTTCTTCCAATATGTTTCACTCCTTCAAGAATCCCCTCCTCGGGAATGGATTTTCCAAGAGCAACAGCAATTGACGGATATTGCTTTCAAGTTCCAACAAAAGACACATGCTAGTCGTTTCACTAGCGAGATTAGTGCTATCATGCAAACGCCGTTACCACGACAATGGCTCCTCAGCGGTAGCAGGTATGTTTATTTTTGAGGAGAAAGCAGCTACGAGCTAGAATGTTTTACATAACTAATCATGCAATTTTAGACTTCGAAAATTTGACCCAGTAAAGATCAAGGAGTGCTTGTCTTGCCTAAGGGCCGATAACTTTAGGATGACTGTGGTATCCCAAAAGTTTCCGGGGACCTGGGAATCGAAAGAAAAGTGGTACGGAACTGAGTACACATACGGACAGATCCCGGCAGACTTCGTTGCGGAAATTAAAAGGGCCGCACAAAGCACATATGAGAACAGACCATCAGAATTGCATCTCCCACACAAAAATGAGTTGATTCCTACCAATCTAGAAGTGGAAAAGAAGGAAATTGAGGAGCCGGCCGTCTCGCCCAAGTTGATCGGAAGTAACAACTTTGCGAGAACGTGGCACAAAAAGGGTATGTTGAATGTTCTGTTTCTCGAGTATTCAAGCTGACAAACTTGCTAGATGACACCTTTTGGGTTCCAAAAGCAAACTTTTTCGTCAATTGCCGTAACAGATTGGTCTACGCTACTGCAGAGAATCATCTTAAGGTGTATTTATACATAGAGATGGTGAGCGATGCGCTACAGGAGTACGTTTACAATGATCATCTAGCTGGCCTAAATTACTCAATCTCGATCAATTCAATAGGGATCGAAATCAAGGTTTCTGGGTACAATGACAAGCTTCCTGTGCTGTTAGAGAAAGTTCTCATCACTATGAGAGAGCTTGAAGTTAAGCCAGACAGATTCGACATTATCAAGGAGGCATACACACGAGGACTTAAAAACTGGGATTTCCAAAAGCCGTACAACCAAGTCGAGACCTTCACGACATGGCTCAACACTGAAAATGGATACATTAATGAGGAGTTGCTCGCTGAGCTGGAACATCTCACTGCAGCTGACATACAGCAATTCTACCCTCAACTACTGCACCAAATGCACATCGAAACCTTGGCCCACGGAAACCTCTCCGAAGAGGACGCATTAAAACTCAGCGACTTAATTGAAACAACTTTGAAGCCAAGAGTCTTGCCGCAAACACAGTGGCATATTCCCCGATCCCTGGTCTTCCCTCCTGGATCCAACTACATATATCACAAGACTCTCAAAGATCCTGCCAATGTTAATCATTGTATAGAGTATGTTTTGTTTGTTGGAGACAAGTCAGAACGCCAGTTGCGAGCCAAAACGTTATTACTACAGCAAATGATCCAGGAGCCCGCATTTGATCAATTGCGGACCAAGGAGCAACTTGGCTATGCTGTTTTTAGCGGTGCCCGAAAAGCAGAAACCACCATCGGCTATAGAGTCATCATTCAAAGTAAAAAGACACCGGAGTATTTAGATTCAAGAATCGATTCTTTTCTCGATGGATTCAGCAAGACGCTTGCTGCTATGCTAGATACTGAGTTTGAAGGCCACAAAAGAAGTTTAATCACCAAGCGCCTCGAGAAATTGAACAATCTCGATGAGGAGTCGAGGCGTCTTTGGAAACATATCGAGAGCGGGTATTTTGATTTTGAGCTCAGTAAGGACCATTCCAACGATTGAGATATACTTGTGCTAATCGAATGATAGACCAACAAGACGCAACAAATATAAAGTTACTAACCAAGGCTGACATGATCGCGTATTATGCATTCTTCATCCTCCCTTCATCCCCAACTCGTGCTAAATTAGCTATATACTTAAATGCACAAACTCGCTCAACCGACGCCGTAGAGAACGGACTCAAGACTCTTGCGCTCAACAAAGACAAAACAAACGAAGAAGATGGTGAAGTCCTAGTCAAAACGGATGGGAATTGCACGACACCAGTCATCATCACCGAGGTTGGACAATTCAAGTCAGAACTTCCAGTCAGCGCAGGACCACAGCCTGTCAAACCCATCAGCGCGTTTGAGTAGTGAGACTTGAATGGTAGGAAAGAACTCATTAGGACAGACTTTTAACTAGTTTCCGTAAATTAAAGATTGATTTTTGATCCATTGAAACAATTTCTATTCTGTGCTAAGAAAAGTGCGACCCAAGATTAAATTGAAACCCCAGATTTGTAAGCCCCAAGTTCAATAACTAACTTTTTCCAACCATAAGTTTCCATGTCCACCATGCTATTGCCGTTGCTCTGATCTTTCCCTCTTTTATCGCCTGACGCCGTAGTCTGTTTCTGCACCAATTCTGTTTCTTATTAGCTAATGTTTTCTTAGTCGCGGAACTCAAACGTACACTGATGCGTACTAAATCAACCCTCATAGCCGCTGGGAGGCTCTTTTGGAGCTGGGAACGTCTACTTAGTTATCAATACCTTTTAGCTTTGACTACTTTGTACAAGTGACGAGTTTACTTCCAAGTAAACACCCTGCGTATTCTTACCTCTTACTTCATACCCTTATGACCCAAGAATGCTCAAAAACAACATGGCCATGGATGAAGCCTACATGCTAGGCAACGACAAGAAGAATAAACATTCCACGGATCAAGCTTCTTTTGACTTGAACACAGCACAACACTACGTTCGAAAGAGCTCTCGTGAGATAACTCCGATGAAGGTCGATGAGCAAACCAAGGACGAATCCTACGCAAAGCTTCTTCATCGAGCGCTTATGAGTGTGTCATCTCACTCAATGGATGTGCAAGAGATATATCAATGGTTTCGAGGCAACACCGGCAAAGACAGTGATGGACCAGAGAGTAAGGGATGGATGAGTAGTATTCGTTACAACTTGTCCATGAATGATGTAAGACATTGAACCCTTATAGGCTTGGGCAACTAGCTAACTCGATAATTTATTAGTTCATTATTATTCTGCGTTGGAATATGCCCCCCTAAAGGAAAAGAAGGAAGATCCAATTTAAAATATATAGGAGTGGCAATTCTGAAAGTGCAAAATAATACCTCGGCAATTAAACCTTGCACAATTTCTGCACTACGATGCATGCACTCTTTCATCTCTCAAAAACTAGGTAGGGTGAAAGATATGGCGCATCTGCCACCCTTCGGTTAAATTCATGCTATAACAAGAGCAAACAACAGTTGCGATATTCTTGGGAGCTATTAGTCTAGAAGCAAGTCTTTCTGGTCCCTCCTGCAAACTTGGGAAAGCCACCATGCTCATCTCATGTATATTGCTCCCTCCTTTGATAATGACAAGGGATCTCCGACTTTGCAAACGGTACCACCCAATCACATCCACATTTGACGACATCCGGGAAGAGCGGTTTAAGTAGAACTACTCCTAAGTCAGTCAGGGATTCAGGTATCCAATTGGAAACAAACCTCCCCAAAGAATCTCAAATTGTAGATCCTTCATTGCTTCTCTCGTTTTGTTTGGGAGTTCGGATCGTGGTAGACTTGAATGAGTATTTAAATCTTCCTAAAATGTAAACTTACCATTGAAACGTGATAGATAGCGAGGAATGACTTTCCTCTTCTACATCAACCTTCTAAGTAAAAAAATAATCTTTCCAGCGCTTTTCAGCGGAAAAATATAGTGGATTCTTCTTGAAGAGTGTTCTGATCATATATTCAACTTACCGATAGGTACATTGAGAAAGACCCTAGAGTACCCGGTAAATAATTACGTATTTTATCTAGAGACTCCAGGTTGGACCTTCGTTAACGCTGGTTTCCATCATGGTTTGATATGGCTGAAGGTGTTTTAACTATAACTACACCCCTTTTTTAAACACACCCACGTACGGGCCACATGCCTTGGACATCACTGCGCGCCTCTAAGAGAAATACAATCGGGATCCTCCTGAAATTTTTTCAGGACATCAGCAGAGCTGGGAATGGATTAAGGAGTGACGGTTTCTTTCAGCTTGTTTAACTCTTGTCTACATTTCTTTTCTTTTCAAACTCTCCTTTGGCCACTTAATGATTCTGAGAAGAAAAACTGACCAGAGTGTGTCATTAGTTGTCGTCGCCAGCCACCCAATTCTGCTAACAATATAAATAGTAATACTGTTGGGTATCCTGATATTTAAACAAATAGTTAAATTGGGTTTCAACGATATTGTCGTAGTAACTTAGTATGATACCCGCAAAACTACTGTCAATACTAGCTTAGGCTCATTCCATCCGATTAGGCTCATTCTCCGCTTGACGAATCAATCGCTCGTGTTCTTCCTTTACCAGTCTCAATTTCCAAAAATGATGTATAGAGAACATGATCATTAATATGCTTGCGCAACTCCCTACAACGACTGCTGTAACAATTGCTGTCGTAGACCAAAACTTGTTCCGAGCAGTATAGACACTTGTGATCGTGGTCACTAGGCCAGCAAGTGAGTTCAACATTCCTGGTCTCCAATAAGGTTAGCACCTGCCTTTACGAGGGTTAAGGAGAATTACATGATAACCTTATTAAGCAACCATATATAGTTTTCACGCCATGTCCACCAGAGCCAACACATTCCAGACGCCCCTGCCACACAGCATATCGATGCAACTAATAATACCGGCCATGTTCGAGCGGCTTGTACCACCGCTTTCCCCGCAACGCCTGCGTCTTCTAAGAGCACCTGAGAATTTCGGATAGATGTGAAGGCTCCAGGCAAGACGACGTACCCCGCGAGGAGGAGCCACGTGAACAAACTAGCAAGAATATTGTACCGCAATGGTATCTCATCCAACTGCAGGAGCATGGCCACGTAGCGACTGAATTTGGGGCCTTCTTTTCCGGCTGCGGGTAGGTGCCTAGTCATGGCATAACTCTGTCTGCTAGACATTTTGAAGATGCCAACTACGTTCAATGCGACATAGTTTCGTTTTAGAGTAAGTTAAGGGTTTTATAGCTTATGGGGTAAATCTCACCTCGATCTAGGTGCAGTCTGGCCCCACAACCAGCCGTTTTCGACCATGTCCGTTTATGGCACCACCAACTATTGACTTTGACCCACAAGATACTAGTATGCTAACTTACTCTGACGGCCACTTTTGGAGTTTACAATGGCAAGAAGTGAGAGCAAAGAGTGACTCTACAACCTTCGCCTTTCGGATCATGTATTCAATTATGTATCGACACAGTGATGGACGATGGGCCATGCAAAGATCAACACCCAACCACATATATTATTGTCTATTTTATGGTCAAATGCTATGTCCCCTAAAGACAGAAAACTCAGCCATATATACATTTGCCCTAATGTCCATGATATCGGATTCTTGCCTCTCATAGCCCAACAAAGGATGCTTTCAGAATGTTAGCAGAAGAAGTGCGATGGCTTGGTTCGTTACCTCCATCAATTCTTCAATGGAATATGTAGATTCTGATGCCAGAAGAAATTGAACAGCGTTAGATTCAAGCGGCCAACGGCTAGGATCGCGGACCTGTATAGGCCCTTCATACTTGGCGACCTTATGCATCAGTTCCATTGCTATATAACCAACACCTCTGATATCCTTAACGGAGGCCCGTTTCAAGGCGAGCTCACGGCAACATTCTTGGCGTGCTGTTTGGTATCAGTAGGCGCCATTGGAATAGGGTGGGGACCCACCTATCCTGATTGATCCTTCAGTACTGATGAGAATATTCTTGCACATCAAGTCACCATGCTCGAAACCTAGCTTGGCAAGGGATTCGAGGCCTTGTAGAATCTGTCCTTTTATCAGAATGTGTCGAATAGCCTCCAGTAGACTCACCTGTCTCAGTATGATTGCAAGTTGTGATTCCGTGGGGTAGTGCTTGATCAGGGCATAGTGACTAAGAGTGACAGACAACTTCTCTCTTCTCATTATCTCATGTTCAAAGACAGCATAGTGAGACCCCTCATAGCTGAAGGATTCTAAAAATGCGAGAAAGTTTGGTAGATTCGCGTTTTGGATTCTCTGCAGCATGCTAATCTTCAGATCTGCATCTTCACCGGAGATCTCTCTCACAGCAACGAGACGCCCATCTTTGCGGCTTGCAATGGTCACTGAATCCTCAAGGGATAATTTGAAACGCTTTGTAAGGCCTTCCCATGGGGACACGTGGTTCTTTACATCACGAATCTCGTCCACTTGAGCACGAACTGGAATGAGTTTGCTGGGACTGGGTCTGGCTCGGTCTTTCCTTTCTGACTGATTGTGCGTTCTCAATGGGACCTCATCATCTCGGAGCCAGATTCTGTTTCGGAGTTTATTCGTCGAATCGTTCTCGGTCGTTGGGGAAAGAACTCCTGACTCATTTTTATCAGAGTCCGTAGTCGCTCCTCGAAGTGCTGCAAGCCCGAACCGAGTTCCCCTTCTCTGTAAACTCATCTTGAGCAGGTATAAACTATTCGAGAACATTTGAGTCTACTTTAATGTTTTGGTGATTTCCACAATTGGCACCCGAGCCAGTTCAGGCTGCTGATGCAGAAACCGACAGCAGGCTATGATAATCCCCTATCCGCATCGGGCGCTAGACAATCGAAAGACTCAGAAGACCACTCGACTTCCTCGATGGGGCCACCGCAAATTCCGCTATAATCGAGGAATTAGTGTCGCAAATGTTTTCGAATTTCAGGGAATCTTACCCCACAGCTTGTTGGCAAAGCTAAACCCATTACCGTCGGACAACAAATCAAGAAATCGTCGTCGGAGCGCATGGGTTGGGATCTTGGGTCGCCACGCCCTGCGCTGAGGAAAGAGAGAATGACGAGGAGTTGGAATAGCTTGAGATAGGAGCTGATGATGGCGAGGTAACCATCTTACATTTACTTGTATATGTGTCAGGGGGGGTATTAACTAAACATTTTAAACACTGTCCTCTAAACAGATCACTTCAGTTTTCATCCATCCTCGTAACTCTCCCACATTAAAAGCTTCCTGGTTGACAAATTTAGGCTCCCAACCGTTATCTAAAGCACTAAAGCCCTTCAGCGGTAACAGTCCTCCGGGCCAATGTTTTTCAAGTCTCTTTCGAAAAGAATTGAGCAAAGACGCCCAGCAATAAGATCCGGGGGCCCGGTCGAACGAAAGAGAAAGAATAGTCGGATCAAAAACCATCGTTTCCGCATGTGTTGCAATACTTCCTAGGAGTATACGAAGACTGCTGAGACATGGTAGCTCAGAAAGTGCC
This sequence comes from Hymenoscyphus fructigenus, assembly GCA_001414455.1. NCBI lineage: Eukaryota > Fungi > Ascomycota > Leotiomycetes > Helotiales > Helotiaceae > Hymenoscyphus > Hymenoscyphus fructigenus. Next base: position 53,365 of record LKUV01000154.1, read on the forward strand.
TTTACAACCCGTTGTGGTATGTCATTATACATATCCGTGCCTATGACAATCTGCTGGATCTTTTCAGGATGCCCTTTTCCTATGGCTTCGAATGAACGCTGAATGCCGTACTCCTTAAGCGACGGGAAAATGAATGTGTCAATGGTGAAATTGACATAACAGGAAAGATGTAACTGACGTTGGTGACAGTCGTATAAGTTTTCCGCTAAATAATGACTGCGGAGGAGTTCATTTCGAGATTCTTGGCAAACGTGGAGTGCGACAGGAACTAATGTGTGATCGGAGGAATGCAGCAATTTTTCCTGCTCGATCACAAAGTTTTGAGGGTGGAGGGTGTGCTGCCAGATCGCGAGCCGGATTTCAAGTGGAAGTTGATTGAACCTCGAAAAAAGCTTCGTGACGACGTTGGTGGATGTTGTGTGGCGAAGGCGTGGCTTGGGCTTTCGTATTGTATGTTTCTTCCCATGATAATGCGGGTGGATCTTTTCAAGGCGATTTTGTTGACGCATTGAACGTCGGAGGCCCGTGTGATTCTGTAGATGCATCGTATATCGTAAGCGTGGGTCAGATCGTGATTTTTGTTGGTTTTTGGGAATTTTAAGTTGCTTCCAAGAAGGGTTCGCGGTGGGAGGGTAGGGTGGAGATTTGGTGGGAATGTCTACTCTTATACCCCGCTGTTGGTGGTTCCAGGAACTCCACTTATCACATGCAAATGGCAAAGCCAGTGGGTTAGATGGGAGGTTTGGAAACGCGAGGGGGTAAGTTTAGCGGTGCTCGTTCAGGCAACGCGCACGCCCGTGCATCGCCGCTTCCGGGAAGGCGCACTCGCTTCGCCTAGACGCTGCTTTTCGACGTCGTGCATAAGAGCCCTTTCTCTCCCCATCCGCTTCGCAACTCTCACACTTCCAATGTTCACCCTCACTCATGGTCCTGTCCCGCTTTCCATGCGCGGCGCCCAGTCGGCCTCATTTCGATGTTGGTCTTATCTCCTCCCTGCCTTTACTACACAAGCTGACTTATGCTACAGTTCTCTTCGAGGACGACTTCGAGCCTTAAGTCGATAGCTTTCAAATGCTCCGCTTCTCAAATTCCTCTTCTCGCGAGATCTTTCGACCTACTGTACATTTCGTCGTCTCCTGTCGATTCTCCGATTCTCGATCTGTTACTCTCCTCGTTGCTTCTCTCCATACAGCGATACTCATGGTCGTGTGGGCCCGGATACCAGAGAACCAGCACGATTACAGGAGCAACGACGCAGGCCTGATCTCGGCGTCACCTCCCTACCCAAGCCTCAACCAGATATGAACCTTCGCCTTTATTCCCAATAGCGGAAAGGCCTCGTATTCTCAAGACCGGATACCAGACATTCCGACTGCAGAAGGTGGAGGAGCTGAACTTTTCTGCTCTCCTGATTCTAGGAAATGGCCAGTTGGAAAAATGCCTCCTCGCACGCGCTACCCCTTTCCCCGCTCGCTCAGTCGTTCTACTAGTCTATCCCTGCGCCGTCAACCCCTCATCCAGGCTCACTTGGAATGCTCACCCATCGGCCTCGCCGCAGCTAACCATTACAGCGCAGCCTGTTTGAAACCCGGATTCTCGATCTACCCCTCTGGATTCGATTCTCTCACTTATTACGAGGGCGATCATTCCTCTAGATCGCGTCGTATTGGCTAAGATACGAACATGAACCCCTGCTCAGCTCCTCGGTGTCGTACCATCACGATCCTCACTGTAAGGTGTTCTCGGTGGCTGCGACAGTGGAAGCCTGCCGTTGGAATCCCTTTATGCTGCCTAGCCAATCGAAGAAATGCCGCACGACGACGCAGTTGGCTTCTACCTTGCTTCGCCGAGAATTGCGCGGCAGAAGTGGCCTGCAGCAGGGTGAGAGGATAGTGCTTGCGTCTCTAGTAGGCTGAATCTGCCTCAGATGTAAAGGATCTTATGCGTGGAGGATTATCTCAACCTGATGTAGAGCAGAATGGAGCATGAGAATAGCTAGATCTAGCTTCGCACCGCCTTCCAGGCCATTTCCCCCACCCGCTTGGGTCTCGACTGCGGGCGATGAATTGCCGTGTTTAAATGCCGCGACACAAATTTGAGAGCAGACTTCAGGCGAGAACAGTCAATTAGAGTGTGATGAGGGATAGCGGGACGAATCTCTGCGATAGGCACGTAGATGGGTGCGTGGAGCAGCTTCACTCAGAGATATCCATGCATCTCGGCATGTTCAAAAAGCCGCAGTGGCACAGGTGTGATGCCCATATAAACCTCGCTGTTCCGCCTCGAATCCTTAAAATCCTACTCCAGAGCAAAATCGAACATTCGGCCCTCTACCTACCATAGATAAGACTATCTCTTTCCAACCCCCTCCAGCTTCTCCGTATGTCAGGCGCACGCACGTCTCCCAAGAGTTTTAATACCTTTCAAATGCAAGGTACGTGTCAAGATCTACTGTCGCGATTATCGTATCTAACATTTGTAGACAATTTGACAGACAGCGACGACGATGAATTCCCGGATATAGATGAACTTCTATCGGGCATGAAGAAGCGCTTAGCAAGCGCGGACCTGAACAGCGGCAACATAGCTGAAACAGTCGACAACGGAACTCGACGTGATAGTCTCCCTGATTCTAGCTGCTCAGCAAATGGAAGCACTCAAGGTAAGCATACTGAGTTTCTCACTTTAGCCAGGACTTACTCATACGATCCCAGATCCGATTGTACTCAGCGAAGACGAATCTACAGACGCCGAGTCTGAAATCTACACTAATCCTAACGTCGACCTCACAGCCAACATCCATCCCGATTCTTCACATGATACGGATAGCGAGAACGGTGACAGCTTCGGCTCAAGAGCTTCACTCACGTCTCATTGTCTTGTCGCCGACTACCAAGACGAGAATGGCAAAAATAGCGGCGACAATAATCAGCTTCGACTCTCTGCTGGTACAATAGCTCCCACCAGATTGGCTTGTACCGCCGCCGCACTTAGATCCAGCGTTGAACCCCAGTCACTCGCTGAAATCACAGCCCCGGGCCGGGAAATTGTTGACGATAGCAGCGCCGATGATTCCGATGACGAAGATTGTAACTATAGGAGCGACGCAACTGGCTTTCCCTGTCGATCACGGAAGACAAAGGATGCAGGGAACAGTAATGCAGTAGTCCATCCCACTCATTCCCCTGATATCTCACGCCAAGCTCTAGAAGAAACCTCGTACGGTAGTATACAGGAGAGTAAAGAGTTTCCCATCCATGGATACTTTTCACGAAAGAAAGTCGGGTCGAAAATTATGTACTGTCTCACATATTCTCGAGAATCACCACCACTTTCTCAAAGCCAAGGGCAGGGACGTGATAGTCCCACCGACCCTGAAGAGCCTCAATCGGCTGCTTCAATCACAGACCCTACCCAGGAATGGGAAATCGACAAAATCACTGATGAAAAATGGGATGGCGGTGAGAGGTATCTTCTGGTAGAATGGAAAAAGACTTGGGTACGCCAATCTGAACTAGATGGAGCCAAGGAACTGGTGGATGACTTTCTAGCGAAAGTTGGGACTGTGACTGGGAAGCGTCGGCTGGCTGGACATGCTCAAAATGGAGAAGGGAAGCGGCGTCGGCCTGGGAAGCGGACTTGAGGCACTTATTTTTCTATGGACACATCACAACGTGGGAGCCGGTATGGCGGAGGGAAGCAGGGAATCAGCTGCATAAGAGAATAATGTCTCACATTTTAGTTGATTTTCTCTTCGCGGTTCCCATAGGATATACACAGAGTTTATGGTAAGTATTAGTAGCAATCCAAGTATTTATTTCGTTTACCAAATCGCTTAGCTGCCGTCTAACGTTCCCTCCCTGCGCTTGAAACTGTCGCTTACAAAACCCAGGTAACGTCTCTCTCCCTGCGTAGCGAGACACCCTGTGTGCCGAGACAGACCAATGAAATCGCAAGGATTCTGATTTTCTCTTTGTAATATCTCTTTTATTTACTCGTCACTTCGGTACAGACTTTGTATATTGTAATATTATATATTTATGGCCAAGCTAGCGTCAAAATAGCCTATTCAAGAGGGGTAGCCTCTGATTGGCTAGTTTTCTGCCAGTCGCTCTCATTGAAGAGGCTCTATCTACTAGTTGATCGGGTAGGTGGTTTGAAGGGGCAGGTAGGTGGGTAGCTTCAAATAGGTAGATCAAGTATTGCAAGTAAATAAAGTGTGATGCCGATGAAGAGAGGGGTAAATGAGGGGAAAACCACACTAAGTTATATTTGTAGGCGGTTTTCCCTTTGTAGTCCGCATGCGGCATTCCTCTTTCATAAAAACACACCATTTAAACTAACTAACCCTGCGTCCCTATAGACCAATGAAATCGCAAGGATTCTGATTTTTTCTTTGTAATATCTCTTTCAAACCAACTAACTACAATAAAAAGTATTTATATTCAGAGTTAGTAATATGTTTGTCACACTATTCCTCTTAACGTCCGTCCCTGCGTAACGAGAAACCCGGTGTGACGAGAACGACTAATGAGAATACAAGGATCGCGGGTTTTTCTCCTAGCAGTCTTCTTTAAATCAACTACAACTAAAAAAATTATATTTAAACTTAGTATCAGGATTGTCGCACTAACTTATTTCTATTTATATAGCTAAGTTATTTAGGAATTTTGAAATTTGTCTACTTTCTCGCCACATAGGGTTTCTCGCCACGCAGGGACGGACGTTAATGAACCTATTGATATAAAAACTCTGGGTTGTGGTTGGTTTTAACGCGGACGTTGCGGAGAAAAATCGTGATCCTTGCAATCTCATTGGTCGTTCTCGGCACACCGGGTTTCTCGCCACGAAGGGATGGACGTTACTCTACTTCCGCCACGTCCATCCAGTGACCTTAAAAGACTTCTCTTTACCATTATCCAGCTGAACCGTCTTCAAATCCATCCCTGGAGCTTGAAAGCAATGTTGCCTTGATTTACCACCCGGGAGATGATCCCATTCCAAACCAACAATCTCAGAGACGTCGGTTTTAGCAAAAGATTTTCTTCCTACAATTTGCTTTGGTTGGATAGTTCGGGGCGAGAAAGTATTATCATTCCAGTATAAATATGCTGAATGTACACCTGGTAGACGGCGTGTTATTAGTCTGTCTGGGGAACTTATTGTAGTATAGTGATCCTCGTAAAAGACATCGCGAAAACTGATCGTTAAGCGCGAATTTGGGAATGTGTATTCGGCTAGAAACCCCTTTGTGCCTGCTGTTGTATATGGCTGTAAGGAGTCTTTGAAAAGTTCCTTTAAATCTTCTACACTCGGCTTGCCAGTCCCCCCATCGCCATCATAGCTTAGTATAAGGGCTAGGTATGCTGGCTTTTGTGTTCCTTATTTTTACATCATACAAGCGGTGTACATCATATCCTACAAGGACTGGATTGATTCCCCTTTTGACTACCGCAGAAAGCCAGTCTTGGTTTGCAAAAATCATATCCCACAGTCGACGATGCTCATATTTAGGCAAAGGCTTTACCCGCCAACGTGTACTCGCCCAATGTTTTGATAGATAAGGGAGGTATGATCGAATTTCGGCTAAGATTGCGTTAGGAATTTTTGAGATAGTGTTAGAAGCCATCATAGAACGATTGTCTTAAAAGTTGAGTACTAGATAACCTGAGACTATATATAATTGGCCCGGCAGCCTTATTCAAGGACAGCCAGTTCTGCTACCGCACTTCTATATCTTTTGGTAGCCTGTTCTACTGCCACACTTTTCTCATAGATAGTTAATCCTAACACTTCCACGTCTTCAGCCCGCTACTACACCTCCCGATTCTGGCACCATCCGGTCTGGCAGCCGGTTTTGCCACCCCACTTTACATCTTCAGCTCAGCAGTCAGTTCTCCCCCACTTTACAAGAAGTGGCAGGTTTACGATTAGCAAATCCGTTCGAGGAACAGCCTCTGCCATCACCTCTTTTCCGTCAACGGCTGTACCTTCCGTCAACTTTTACTGCCAATTATTATTAGGTGGGTCGAACACTAATTTGACGTACTTAAAGTTGTTCTAAGATATTGTTGGGGTAGAAAGGTATTAGGTACTGAAGGTCATGGAGAATTGATTGATTGTTTAAGAAACTATTGTACAGAGTATTTATATACGAAGGAAAAGATGGTTCTTATTTTAAGACACTCTTTAGAAATAGGACTTTTGATTTATCTATTTTGCATAGCTTTGATAGCCTCTTTGCTCGCGGGATGTGGGTTGGAAGCTGCCCGGCTCGCTTAAGTCCTGCGAGAAGTGGGGTAAGTTAGAGAGGTAAGTTAGCCTTAGTAATGTAGAAAAAACACTACGATATTATCACAACCTTTACACTTATTATGCTCGTCGCAGTCATTGCATTCTTTACAGCCACCACATATTACACTGTCGGTACATAATTATGGTGATTAGCACCTCGTACGAGAGCTTGGTGGTTCTACATGCTTAGTGTCATGTGAGTGGCTTGCCACTCACATACTTAAGCTCGTGGAGCACCACATCTCTCTACCTTTACTCTTCACGAACAAATGAATACACCGATTTAGTTACCCCAACAGAGGGTGATCAGAATCCCGTATTCGCCGTCGTCACGACCACCAGGTCGTACCAACATACACCTTTATGACCACCACTATATTCACCATCCAAATCCTCATCATCGCCATCGCCGTCATCATATTCATCCTTATCACCTAGCTCTTCCATATAAAATAGCTGAACGACCACCCATTTATTACTTATCAGAGAGTTTAGGAGGGCTTCGAGCGGCCAATCCGGAAGGAGCAGCAACCTACTAAAGCAGTTCCTGAACTGAGGTCCATTTTCGGCGCTTCTAGCCTTCCGGACAATCTTTCGAAATCCAGATCTGGCTTCACTTCTGACAAGTACACGAAAAAGCCGTTTCTATCCCTCTCGTTACAGTACTTTGTTTCCAAGGTACAGTAGAAGGCGAAATGAGTGTCGTTGTTGTTTACTTAATTATTTTTAGCGAGGTCCATTTCTGGACTACTGTGGCTGTGCACCCCTGCACCGGATGTACCTGGAGGTACCCCCCTCTGCCCTAGCGACCGCCTCCACTATTTTCCTCCGTCACTCCTTCCCTCCCTCCTCTTCTTTTGTTTCCTGTCATCCATTTTTGTCAGCAAACATGGCGCCACAACTGAATGCTGCACAGCATGTTTTAATTAACGCATTGCTAAAAGAAGGCTTTGAGACTAAGCTAATAGCTACTAAAGCCTTATGTAGGGTCCGCGCTGTCTAGAGAATTCGTCTAAAGAGACTACAGCAGTCCAACATGCCCACCCCCTAAAGAACAAAGACCGTCGGCCGTCGTAGCTGTATTACACCACCTATGCAGGAAGCTCTCTGCGACTTACTAATCAAACAGCCTTACCTGTATCGATGCGAAATAGCAGACTTCCTCTATCGCAGGTTTCGTAAGAGGATATTAGAGAGATCGATCGGTTAGACTCTAAGGTTAATACGCTGGACACAAAAAACGATCCAACGCATTACACAACAACAGGATGCTGACCTTTGAGACTACTACCTATATAGGATATCAAGGTACAAATCTAACTAGCTTGTCTTTGTGGATGAGTCTGGCTATAATGGGAGGGCTGGGCACCAGCGTTGGGGGTGGTCTCCAAAGGGTTTATCCCTAATCTATGTCATAAAGTTCAGTCAAGGGAAAAGATAGCACATTCTTCTAGCATACGCGCAAGATGGCATCATGCTAAGGCAAGTATACTAGGGATCAACAGACTGTGATTTGTTTAAGGACTTTATTGCCCAGTTACTACATCACTATAGTAGATACCTAGAGCTAAAATCTGTCATCGTAATAGATAACGCTTCTTGGCACTATTTAGAAAAGATTATGTAGATGTGTTAAGACGTAGGAGTAGTATTAGAGTTCCTCCCACTATACTCGCCTGACTTCAATCCTATTAAGGAGTTCTTTAGCGTACTTAAGAAGTTTATTAAGAGAAAGTAATACGAAAACAAGGATTTTATTATAAGGGAGTTTAAGATGTTTCTAGAGTAGTGCGTTGACGTGGTAGGTAACGATAAACACATTATAGAGAATTACTTCTGTTACGCAGGAATATCTATTACGTAGTACTCTAGATAGATCAAGAACAAATATGAAAGAGACCCTGGAAATATCCTCCCCCGTGCTTCAAGACTTTCCTCTCTCCCGCTAGAATTTTTTGATGTTGCTCACAAATTACAAAGCAATGCCTAGTACTACCTTGTTCTTTACCATAAGCTCAACGACCACCTTTAGATGCTACAAGATAGTATTCAGTTCTAGGAACTGATTTATCGCAACCTGATTTGCAATCTATAGTGCTTGTCTCCACCTTTCGCTCTTGACTTGTGCCAGGCCCCAGTTGCAGTACTCCTCAAGCATAGCCTGTCTATCGCCTTCTACGTCCCCCAGTTTTTCAACAGGTAGTATTTCAGCCGTGTCGCAACATCTATTATAGTAGGAGGCGTGTGCTTTACATTAACAATGGTCAATGGAGCTATCTGCCTTCCGCTTACGATTATTATCCAATATATTTTTAATTATGTAGGGTGGGATCTCAATGCTAACATCGACGTCCTCCTCCGTCTCCCCTTCCTTCAGCTTCTCTTTAATGTTTCTGACGATTTCTTCTAGCTGGCCTGGCAGCAGCTTCTAGTGGCTCCCTTGCTCGTCCGGCTAACAATGGGGTCCTTGCTTGTAGTGTTTAGCTCTACAACGATAGTACTTGTAGACTCGAGTCTAAAGACCAGCTTCGGCGGCTCTCTGAAGCCTTTGAGCCTCTGTCGCGCTTTTCTTCTTCTTCTTGCCCTTCGCCGTTGCAGAATTACAAGCAACTTCCTTGTAAACAAACTCCATGCTGAGGGTTATCTTCCTTCCTATACTAAACAAGTCACTCAGACCTTCCAGGTGTTTGTCAACTTACTGCTAATTAATCTCTAGCTTCTAGCATCGTTTTGTCAGGCCGTGTCGACGGCTTTTCTTGACAGAGACTTCGATAATCGTTTCTTCGCATGTATATTTATCTTCTAGGAATTTATCCTCGTCCTTAAGATAGTTATCAAGTCAGGGGTGGAACTTAACCTTCTAAAAATTACTCGGAGCTAAGACAAGATTAGGATCTGTGTCTGAAAAGACACGCCTAGCTCTAATCTTCTCCCGCTAAGAGATCTTCCACTAAAAGTCATAATGGATACACACTGGGTTGTGCTTGTCATATTACTTCTCATTGTCCCATCCACTGAGTCGGAGAAGTAGTAATGGTTGTTCGCCGCTTGGCTGATCAGCTTGTTCGGCTGCGGGTCTGACTGGTTCGACATCTGTGCCAGTTACGGGGCTATCAGAAGTCAAAAACATGGGGTTATCATAATTTGAAGCCAATTGGCCGGCTCGCAGGTCGTTATTCATGTTAGCATGCCTCTGAGTCGATAAATATTGAGGCGAAAGGGGACTAGCTGCCACATTGCCATAATGTAAAGAGGACACGTGGTCACTTCCTCGGAGTTTCTTCGGGGTTCTACGGCATTTCATAGGCGCTAATCATGTGACATGGCCAGATCCAAACATGTTTCCGGTACAGCAACAAAAACAATGTCTCTTCCTGACATTCCATGCCTCACGAACTCGACACACAAAGTATAACATTCACTGCTTCCATCCTCCACCCTCGAATCAATCAGCTCTTCTAAGTTAGGCATCCCGTGATTAGTACGTTCAAGTTGCCCCTTAGCAGCTGAGCCTTAAAGGCTGCCTAGCCTCAAAGCAAGAATTGAATCCTAACTTAAGTCCTCTCTTCAACTTAATTAAATCGACTGATTTCAAGAACGATAACCCACGACAATAGAACCAGAATGATAAAACGAATGTGGAAGAAAATGAGAAGCAAGCACTCCGACGGAAGCCCAAGCGACACGAAGAAATGGAAAGATTGGACAGATGCGCTTATGAGAGTGGAGGAGTTGCCTGACTGGGATGGCTTCCTACCCTGGGATTGCACCCCACTAGGAGAACTTCGAGTGATGATGAAATACTTTGAGCAACAGCGGGGCTCATTTCCTGCAATTGCACGATACATTGGGTGCGTAATTTGCCTTGCGGTTGATACATCCGCTCAAACGATTCTAGGGACCGAATTGAGGCTCCACCATTCGAGTACCACTCTCTTAACGTCCGATCAAACAGTATACGTCTCCTCAGATTTGACCTAAACACTCCATATCTTCCAGCGCCAAATCAAAGTTGCCTCCTTGTCGAACTCTGTATGAAGCATTTTCCATCTGATGAGTGTCCTGAATACCGCGCATTATCATATGTGTGGGGATCGTCAAGTCGCGAAGTGCCGATTTTAGTGAACGAAAAGATTATATCTATCACACAGAATCTGCTCATTATTCTCTCGCAACTTCGCCGGAAGAACTTCGAAGGATGGATATGGATTGACGCTGTCTGCATCGACCAAGGCAACAATTTGGAAAAAAGCTTGCTGCTGCAGCGAATTCCATCTATCTACAAGGGCGCTGAGGCTACCCTGGCATGGGTAGGGGAATACGAGGAATGTGAGGAATGTCATGGCTCTCAAAGCAGAGATTCGCTTCTTTGTATTGCCAGAATAGGAATGATCGTTCAAGAGGTGATTGGCCTGCCAACAGCGGACCAGATCCACAAGGAAGATGGGAATGACTCCCTGTCGACGCTGAATCAAATAAAGTCGAACGACCTGATGATGCTGCTCTCGACAAAACAGGATCTACTCACAAAGACCATGTTACGCATTGTTGAAATCCTGACAGGCAAAGACAAAGAATGTTCGAGGAAACTTGAAGAAGTTCTCTCTCACCCTATTTGGACAAGGATCTGGATCGTCCAAGAATTCGCATCGTCTCGAGATGTAGTCCTGGTGAACGAAGAACAGACACTAGAGCTTCGGACTTTTTTCAATGTATGGGCTGTCTTATATCATGGGCTAAATCAGGACGCAAACTTCGACCTAGACCTACTCTCATCAAAAATCAGAGCTCGCATTAAATCAATGGCCCCAATGCTTCTGCTCTCCAACGCTTTAGGTATTTCTCGAAAACCTCGAAGTCTCTTTGAGCTAACGTCCTTCCCTGCGTGCCGAGAAACCCTGCGTGCCGAGAAAAAAAAAAGGTACTTTGACTTTGAGCATCTTAAATTCCACACTACCTTATGAGTTAATAAAAGTATAAGATTAGAAGGATTAAATACAGTAGCTATTTGTTAGCAATTTGACCCCTTCCAAAGAAAATTTTGTATTCGCATCGTCGCCCTTTCGCCTGACTCATAAGAAGCCTCCATTTGGACTTTAGTACGAGCCCTCTGCCACAGGTATACTAGCAAGCTTTTATTACCCCTTACACGTCTTAAAAGTTCTTATGTGAGCTTCAGATCCATTATTTTTTATCCGAGACTCTCATAAGCTTTGTGGCTGCTGTTGCGCGCAAACGATTGCAGGGCCGCCACGCGGTTCGGTACTTCTGATCGACGGAACTAATGATTCTCGGCTAGAAGGGACAGACCCGGACCTCCCCCAAAGCCCTGATTAGTAAAGTCGCTGGGCCTGTTCAACGGAATGGCGAAATGAAGCACTTCCAGCACTTCTGTTTCCATACTCACCGTCTTGTTTAGCCATGCAAGATTTTCTGAGCGTGCTTGCAAGGTTACTCATCTTTGAGAATGTGATTTTCTCTAACTATTCCTATCTACAGTGCTATACTCTTCAACCACTCCTCGACTGATGCGCGATATGTCGCATCATCGTTTAAAGGAGATTTTCCTATACTAATACCGCCCAAATCAAGGAACTTGTGGCCTTGACATGAAGAAGAAGCCTCTCCAAGTCCATTGCTTTCCAGTTTATTAAAACAGCTCCCACAAAGATCACTGTCTTCACATACCCTACAAACGTGTCGACTGGTATTGAGATTTAGATTGGTACCACAGCCATCGCAACAAGCGTTGTAATCGGGTGAGTTTAGAGCTAATTGATGCGCGAAGGTGGCTGCAGACTTTGTATCGTCTCCATTCCAGGCGAACACTCGCCCAACATCATCAAATAGCGCAAATCTTGCGGATGGGAAGTTGATACAAAGAGCAGCCAGCTGCTTGATGCAAGCGAGCACAATGATACTGGCTGAGAGCTTAGTAGCCGCATAACACCGTCGCTTGATGATATCGCCCAAGCAGTTAACCGCATTAAGTGTTGTTGTATGCTTAGGGCCAGACGCCTTTTCGTAGCTTTGTAGTATCCGCCGGAACATCTGCTCGGCCTTAGCAAGCTTACCTTGGTCGGCGTAAAGGGCTGCTAGGTTGTTAACCGTGGAGAGCGTCGACGCGTGCTCGGGGCCCCATGCCTTCTCGTAGCCTTGCAGCGCCCGCTGGTACATCCGCTCGGCCTCGACCAGCTTGCCTTGGTTTCTGTAGAGGCTCCCTAGGTTGTTGACCGTGTTGAGCGTCGACGTGTGCTCGGGGCCCCATGCCTCCTCATAGCCTTCGAGCGCCCGCTGGTACATCTGCTCGGCCTCGACCAGCTTGCCTTGGTCGGCGTAGAGGAGACCCAGGTTGTTGACCGTGTTGAGCGTCGACGTGTGCTCTGGACCCCATGCCTTCTCGTAGCCATGCAGCGCCCGCTGGTACATCTGCTCGGCCTCGACCAGCTTGCCTTGGTCGGCGTAAAGGAGACCCAGGTCATGACATTCATCTGCTAGCCCATCGTCTACTACCAAGCTGTTTGAAAACATATATAAGCATCTCGCTGCATGCTGGAGAAGTCGACGTTGTATCATCCATGGCTGACTATCCTTCTCTCCAGGGACATGTGCCCCCACAAACTTCACAGCTGTCCTAGCTAGATCGTAATCCCATTGTCGGTTCAGAGCATGAATGGTCCAGGAGTGAACACATCCATGGATGCTATACCCTTTAGACTCGGTCGATTCTTGTGAAGACGTTGCTACCTCTACTAGCCCATGGTTACTCAAGACCCGCACCGCACTATCGAAGCTCGGTTCGTCTTTAGTGAGCTCTCGTAGCCATTCAGGGTTATCAGATTCGCCCTGCTGAAGAAGCTCAAACCAGAGATCCTCGTTGTCAAAATAGGCCCATAGGCGAAGAAGGTTGGTAGCAAGGGGGTTCCGCTGTGTGATGTATTCAAAGGAGATTTGCCATGTCGAGTAAAGAGTCCGGTCTTCGTACGAGCTCAGATCAGGACTTGTCTCCTTAAGCCTTGCCCATGATTCCTTGTATAGACGAAGGTAGTCTGAGAAACTCCTCGCTGTTTGATCAAGATATGCTCCAGCAGTAGCCAATGCGAGGGGAAGGCCATCTAATTCCTCTGCAAGCTTTACCGCATCGGGATCTAGTTCGAAGCATTAGATGATGGTTATTAGATCAAGAACGTCCTTACCTGTGTTCAGCTCTTGTCGTCTCGACACCGTTGACAGAATCTCTAGGCTATCACGAATATCGCTGAGCTTCCGAACCTGAATAGATTGACCTATTCTGACTTCTGATGACCGTGTCGTGATGATAATTGACCCTTGATATGATTCGGGAAGGAAATTTGTGATATTTACAGCCGCAGGATCCGTCTTACCAGGTAATTTAGGAGTATCGTAGTTGTCGTAGATCATCAGCCATCGTGTGTTGTTAGGCAGACTCAGCCACGCTTTGACAGACTCAACCACTTCGTCCAAGTTTTGCTTCGCATCGAACGCTGACAGTCGTCCGAGAACAGGGAACAAATAACCTCCATCATTACGCGTTTTTAAATGCGAAAATTTTTCAACTAGGACAGGGGGATATGAGGGACGAAAAGGGTGCAAGGATCACAAGTGTAATACATAGGTAGGTAGTCACGTGGGGCTCTGGTCTAACCAAAAAACATGCGATAGGGGTCCGAGAGCCCTATTAAGTATACAGTACTGCCCATTCGATTACACGGGACCCCAAGGAAAGCCAAGTGTGCATACCTGAACCTGCAGTTCCTATGGGTTGACTCCAGGATTCTTCGCCCGTGCTGCTGACTGAATCCCATTGTTAGGGTGTGTAGTATAAGAGTCTGTGTACGGATAGAGACCGGTTTCTTGAACAGCGCCTCCAAAGTAGCTCGAGTAGTACCACAAATGATTGATCAGCCAGGTCAATTTGGTCTTGTTGTCGCGGATTTCCTTCAATTTTGGGAGCGGGACCAAATTCCATATCCCACGAGCTGACTGAGTAGAGTTCATCAATAAGTCCGTGCCCGTGTTCTTAGCCTCGAGATAGTTTCCGTTTGATCGGCTTTTGATCCGGACAGATAGCCTCTTTATGTTAGCTGTATGTTCCTGGCTGTAGGATTCATGGGATAGCATACTCAAATCCGTTGTCTGATATTATAGAAATTTCAAACTTCTCGTCTTTGGTTGGAGGGGTTGCTACCATTCCAACCGCGAGCCATTTCGTCGTGATTGTTCCACTGCTAGTTGAAGACAGGTATTGGCCATCCTTCGCAAAATTGAAAAGATAGGAAGAACCAGGTTTCTCGATGAACATGAACTCTCCGGATCCATTACTCCAGTCCTGATCGGCAAGAATGATGTTGCTTGTGTTTGCCCTATCAACCTGTACAACCTTGGGCGGGTTGAAAGAATCATTCACGAGGAAATATGCAGTATTTGGATCGATACCCATGGTGCTGAAGTGAGAAGGGCTTCGGGCTTCGGGATGAAGGGTTTACGAGGAAAGCAAACCATTAATTATATCAAACAAATGGAGCCTCTACTGTGTATCTTCCATATTATTCTTAAAATGATTAGTCCGAGTATCTTAGCTCAGTCCCTGGTTCCAAAATGAATCAAGATCATTGAGTGGTCTTCAACCTCTGCCCAAAACTGGACCCATGATCAAGGAGGCATATGCATCCTGCACTCACCAGCACACCACCTCAATATAGCGCAGCTGAAGTTTTCTTATCTTGCTAGGCTCAAAGCATTTACAATGGGTCGCACGGCAGGTAATGCCCAGGGTCTCTAGCTCCCTGATAATTAATGAGGCGCTCTGACCGGTGCTGACTTCAAGGGGGTAATGGAATGTTGAAAATGGCTCGTGCTGGATTATCCCAAGTCCTAGAAATGCGCACTCCCTGTATACTCAGCCTTGCCTGGAGTTAACCACAAAGCTGGGCCCCGTTGCCCAATGACGCCATCGCACGTAGTTGTCTGACGCGGCCCTACATATTCAGCTCTCACTGTTCAGCCCCCCCTGTGGATTCGCTATTGCAAGTACGAACAAGGCTTTCGATTTTCCTTTCGGATCGCCTGTAAAGCTCGGCTTTAGCCACAACCTCGGATTCTGTTGCCTAATAAAGGTATCCAACGTAGTTGCAATTAATAGGAATGCACGTATTTCTGTACAAGATTAGGTAGGTTTAGGTCCATAATGCTCGTTATCGGGGGTTACTTTCATGCTTATTATTCCACCTAAAATGTATATTACTTATGCCAATTATCATAGCATCAGGTCCTTTCTTTTTTGTTTGGCTTTTTTTTGTTAGCGGTACAGCCTTGTTTTTTTTTTTTTGCCTGTGTACCGCAAAATGCTTGCTAAAATCTACGAGAATTTGAATCTATCCAGCTCGAAAAAAGAGATACGTATTCTACACCTCCTACCTGCATTGAATTGGGAAGACGGAATACAATGCAGGTTGTCAGTTGTATGCCTCAGCAATGACGACAGACTACAATATCAAGCACTGTCGTATGTATGGGGGGATGCACGAATAACTATCCCCATTGATGTCAACGGGTTTCGCTTTGATGCTACCAAAAACCTTGTGGAAGCCCTCCGCGCACTCCGGTTGCAGTCGGAGGAGAGGATTTTATGGATCGATGCGATTTGCATTAATCAGGCGAACGTTGATGAGCGTAACCGGCAAGTAAGCATGATGACCGAGATCTACCGCAACTCCCTCTCGACTGTAGCTTGGTTAGGGCCTAGCCATAGAGAATCGGATAAGCGACCACCAGGTACGACAATATTCACTTAGAGCCCAATATCTGTACTGATACTAGGTGATTCCAGAACAATGTTATGATGCCATGGAAAGCCCCCTCATTGTCGACACAGATCTGGCATCTTCCACTGACGAGGCACGAGATGTGTGGACAGAGTTGCCAGAAAATCATCACCTACAAAATGGCCCATTTGTGCTATGGAAGCGCCCGGAGACTGATATATCACTAGTTGACTCGTTCAGAAGTCTTCGAGTAATGGCTCTGCCGCAATTCCATATCTTTCCAGAGTTCAACCAGCCTGGTTGGACAACGGAATCTTATCAGGCAGTCTCAAAGGAAATGCAGTTGATCATTAAATACATGGGACCGGTATCCAGCGTCCCTTGGTGGTCCCGAACATGGACAGCTCAAGAGACGGTTCTGCCCAAGGACTTGCAATTCATGTGTGGGCCGTATGTTGTGTCCTACCGTGTGTTCGACCAAGCTTGCAATGCCTGTAACAATCGAATGGTTGTGTACACCGCAATGCAAAACTCTGGAGACCCTGGTTTCGATCTTGATCTTTCCCTGTTGAAGAGTTATGTTGGAAATATGGCCTCGATCAACTTGTTTCGAGCGCTGTTTCATCTCGGGGCTGGTTCCGTTGGCCTCGATACTATATGGAAGCCTAAAAACTCTGGTGAGCTATGTGTTCGAGAACTGTTCACCCGTTTTAGTTTGAGGCTAGCGACCGACCCAAGAGATAAGGTTTTTGGAGTTCTGGGCCTCGCATCGCCACCCCTCCAAGAACAGCTCATTCAACCAGACTACAGGCTTACTGTATCACAAGCGTATCAACTAGCGCTGGTTTCAACCACAAGAGCTAGTAATCATCTGGATCTTATACCGTATGTCTCGGGAACAGACGTCGAGTTGGAAACAGATGGCGCAGTCAGGCCCAGTTGGCTGCCAGTATGGAACGATTCGACTGACAAACTGGCAGATGTAGTCATCACAAGAGAATGGGATCTTAATTTGGTAAACCAAACTGGCGACTGGAAAGACTGCAATATGACCTACGCTTGCATTGGTCTTTTGAATCTATACTCCGATGGAGTTTTGGAGCTGCAGGGGCACAGAATTGCGACGGTATTGGACGTTGAGCCCACAGGCGATGCAAAGGTTGAACGAAGAATATTTACTCAAGGATTTTCAGGCTAACTCCGTACAGAAAAAAAGTTCTTCAGTCACGACGTCCACGATGCGTATCTCAAGATCCGTTAAGAAAGGAGATGAATTGTTTTACATTCCAGGTTCAGAGTACCTGGCGATACTGAGGCCACAGAGATACAGACCTAGTGCGGCAAACACATGGCCTCAGGGATATGAAAATCAAATTCATGATTCCCAATCCAGGCCATCGAAGAATATTTATCACTCTTGGGTATGTATAAATATGGGACAATATCTGAACCGGGGGAATCATAAATTGCAACAGTGGGAAAGAGTACCGTTGACATCGATATATCTTCAGTAGATATTCACATTCATTTCAATTCATCTCTCATAATTACTACGATACACCATTGAAATAATCACCCATTAATAGATTCTTACATAAACACCTTATAAGACAAATATACAAGAAAGAGGTTACGTTACTAGATTCATTCCATCTTCGTCAAAGCAAGGCTCCCTCTTCTGCATATGTCGTCATGGTCGCCGATCGCATCCGAACATCATGGTATTCATTAGATGAATACCACGTTGGCAATCCTCGCATGAGTGGCAAAATAATTTGGAGGACTGCTTCACAACCTCGGCGACCTGCACATTTGCAGAAGCATGAGCCTAGAATATACAGATCCGGTCAATTCTGCACATTTCAGCTCCTGCATGCATATTTCAGCTGCCAGGATTCCGAATCGCCTATTACTGACACCTTGGATCGCTTCCTCGCTTGCGCATCTCCCCGTTCTAGCTATGGTTTCTCGCTTGTTGTCAGTAAACTGCCTTCTTACCAGCAATTGGTGCCTTTGAAGGATCTGCCACAGGGGATGCAAACCGACGTGTCCTACTCTGTAGGGTCTGTTCCGCAGGGGATGCAAACCGACGTGTCCTACTCTGTAGGGTCTGTTCCGCATATACGGGTGCGAGAGATTCCCGATGAATAGAGACGGTCCGATTTCGTATTCATCAACCTTGTCGCAACACCCCCACAGCGTGCCTGTCTTTCTCATGAACACACAAGAGCCTATTGTTTCTCGTTGGACCCATGCCACTCATGTATTGCAAGAAATTTATGGGACAGAATATCGGCGTCGCCGAGAATGTAGCCGGTGAACAATATCAATTGGACATGGGAGGGTTGCATCCAAGCACCTGAGGAGGACACGGAGGGATCGTTATGCAAGCGCTGTTCTAACTTGTTTGCTCTGCATCCCATAATGAAGTCACATTGAAAGGCCTCATATTTAAAGCAATGCATGACTCTCTCTTGAATCTCTACAACACAAGCCCTACTCGGAGCAGGATAATATCTCCATAACATGTTTACTGCCTGTCAACGTATATTGACACACAATCTGTCAAAATGGCCCTCAACAGCACAGCTGATCCATCTCCTGGTAGCCAAATTGCCCTGTAAGACCAATTTGTTGACGCTCTGTTCCATTCTGACCATTTCAGTAGTCGACCAGATATCCTGAACGACCGAAAGAGTCTTTTCCACTGTTTTTACGCGTCGTCAGATACAGCCATCCAACAAATCCAGAACTCAATCAAGGACCCAGTCAATCTCCAGCAAATCTTGACCTACGCTGTCGCCTATATCGATCAAGGAGTGTCAGTCTCCAATGACGAACGGAAGGTATGTTCTAATTGCAATTGAACCCTGGAAGAACGTTTTTAACAATGCACTAGCAATATGAAATCCTCGTGAAGCGATATGGTGCGGCCGAGGAGAAGATAAAGAAAGACCAAGGCAAGTTGCAAGTCCTCAACGAGAAATTGAAAACACAAGATGCTCGGATCATAGAGCTCGAGATCAAACTTGCGGCTCATGAAAGAGTCTACCCTAAGATTCGACCTGTATCAAATACCGAGGCCCCGCAGGGCCAGGTCTCGCTCACTCCTGTGGAGGCACAGTTGGTAAACGCACGACAACAGCTTGCGGAAAAAACCTCTCTCTTAGAGGAAAACCATGAGAAATATGAACATATGCTCGTGGTCGAGAAGCAGGCCAAGGACATCGCGGAACGTGAGAAAGTTGCGCTCGAAGCTCGCGTAGTGGCACTAACTCAAGAGGTGCTGACTCTCCAAAAGAGTTTGGCCCAGGTGCATGGCCAGCTGGAGGAGGCGAAGCATCACCTTGATGTTGATGGACATATTATTTCGGGGGTCCAGGAGGAGCGCGATAACTTGAAGACGTTGTTCAACAAGAAAATGGTGGAAGTGAAATCTCTTGGAGATGAGCTTCAGCTTGTCCGGACTGAGTTGAAGACAGCCACAGAAGAACATCTCCTTTTCGAAGGAAAGCACAAGGATTGTCAGAAACGACTTGAAGAGGTTGTTCGACAGTACGAGGCCTTGAAGGAAGAAAAGAGAGTCCTAGAAGAGGAACACAAAACCTGTCAAGCAGCCCAACCAAAGCCTTCTGCAGACGAAGAACCGCCTGAGGATCTCAGCAAGCCTGTCCAACCCAACAAAGTCGTATGTATACATGCTCTCGTTGTGATTCAACTCTGACAAGATATAGACACTCAAAAACCCAATCAAGATTGCCGGAAGCTTACGTGGAGCGCGGAAAGAGATCGATGACAAATTTTGGGAAGTCAACGTTCCTTTCCCCATCACTATCTTTGGCTACAAGAGCTCCAAGATCTTCGTCAGTGACAATGGCACAATATGCCTGGATCAGGCTACACACGCAAGGGATAAGAGGGAGGGCGAAAGATTGCCGCACTATGACCGCATGCCGGTGTATTCGCTCTTCCCTTACTGGACTGACTTGCTAATCGCCAAAGACATGCCTCATGGCATATTCTGGGAGGTGACTGGGGCTAGTCCGAACAGATCTCTCTCAATAGAGTGGTATGTCACTCGCTACCAGCACGAAGAACAATACTTTCATTTCAAAGTGGTGGTCGATGAAGCGTCGCCTAACGTGGTGGCGTTCGAATATTACGATATCAGGGACAAAGGAGCCAAGGGAACCATCGGTGTTCAAGGCCCAAAAAATGGTGAGTCCAATGCAATCAAATTCTATCCCCCAGCCCTAACTCCCATTAGCTCATCTTCAGTTCTCATACAACAAAGCAAAGTTGTATCCCGGACTGCGACTAGTATTTGATACTGCCAAAAACAACATAACTGAATCTCGCTGTGAAGTGCCACAGTGAGACTTCGCCGATGTTGAAAACTGCAATCTTGGTTAGGATAGTTGAGTCACGTAGTTGATTTGATCGCAAATGGAATTTTGTCTCCAGACTTTGTCTTCCACTTGATCCTAATACAATATCGGCAAGGGAATATAAGAAAATTCTACCTAAGCTATGCCTCCGGCAGCACTGCTAGAAGAGAATATAGCTATCTACCCGACCATTTTCATCGCCAGTCGCACTAGGTACCAGGGAACACCATCGCGTTGCGGCGGCTCCTCACTCTCTACTCGTGTTGCTGCTTTTGCCAACCGGTCTGCCTCCTCGTTCCCTTCGATGCCCGCGTGTCCTGGGACCCAGTCCCTCTCGAGGGCATATAATGCTATCTAATCCCAATTACTCTATAGGCTACAACGCTAGCCTATAGGCAGCTTGACCAGTCTTCAAGCCACTTGCGGTAGCCTATATTCATTCATTCATTTATTCATACTCGGTTCCAGCTGTCCACCGTAGGACTGCTATGCCGGCATGGTCCAGCTTCGGCGCCAGTTGCCGAAGTGCGCATTGCCGCATTCGGTAATTCACACTTCACTTCATCACTTTGCAGTGACCAGCAACCTCCTCCACTGGACGGTCTGGCTCCTATCTACGACTATTTACATAGGCGCTAAGTAGGAGTGCTTTGCTTCATCCTTTGACAGTGCTCAGGCTCATTGGCTGCCGCTTCTGCTAGCCATCTCGTGTCTCTGTACCTTCAGTCCCCCCCAGTGCTCCACTTCGTCTCTTTGCTCTGCATCGCAACTCCGAAACTGCCCAAGGAGACGCGTCTGTTCCATGAATGTAATTGCCTTTGTGACTAGTTTTGGCTCGTTTAAGATTGCCTTCAGGTTTATTCGTCCTCCCCTCCCAAATATCCTTCGCCGTACGTCGTTGTATGTCCGACACCTTAGTAGGATGTGGTTTACTGTTTGCCGTCCTTTGCCGCAGTCGCATCCGGGGTCATCGACTTATGGCACTCTTCTCTTCCACAGGAAGTCTCTTAGCCCAATTTTCTCTGTGCGCATCTGGATCAGCAGAGCACTCTGCCGCTTCTTCAGTCCATGGTGTAGTCGCAGGATCTTGTGTGATGGCTGCGGTGTATGCTTGAATGTGGTTCTTCCTCTCGTTTCCACTTTCCAACTGCTTGTCCATTTGGCTCTTGTCTGCCTCCTGACCCAGGTCTTCACGGTTGCTTGCAAATGATATGTCCTTGTCTGTGTGGCGTTCTCGTTTCCCTGGCTAGATCCAGCATTTTGTTTGGCTGCTCTCTTGGCCGCTCTGTCTGCGGCTTCGTTTCCCAAGATGCCCGTGTGGGCTGGCACCCATCTTAACTCGACTCGCGTCCCACGGTCTCCTTGGAGTTTGTCTATAAGTTGTATCGCGTCAGCTACAATGTACGCACCTGATCTGTCCGTTGGCTTCTGAAATGTCCGGATAGCTGCTTGGTTGTCAGTGAAGATAATCAGCCTGTCTCTCTTGTTCCCTCTCTCTGCGTCTTCGTTTGCAATTTGAAGGGCCAACCTGATACCCTGTAGTTCTGCGGCATATACGGTTGAGGTTTCACTATCTCCCATATGGGCCAGTTTTGTGCATCTAGTTAGGGGTGATACGGCTGCAGCTCCCACGTGGTTGTCAATTCCGCTGCCGTCCGTGTAAACGAAGAGGCTGTTGAGGTGCTCGTCTTGAAGGCACGTGTAGCCTCCGCGGTCTCTGGCTGTCCTCAACCATGATTGTGTCCTCGTTCTCATCTTGCATGCTGTCGAGCCCGTTTCCCAAGTGGACCCTCTTTGGGGCTCTTCCTTTCGTTGGGGACTTGCTCCTGGAGTTCTGTCTGCCTGGTGGTAGTGTTGGCGTCAGCGATGATGGCCTTGCTGTAGTGGCACTTGGCCTGCCTCTCTGGGTTCCATTCATCATTGCTGCCGCTTCCGCTGGCGTAGCGTCAATAATCGTGCGTTCCATTGGTGGCCTCTCCTTCGTTGGTGGGACAAAATGGTATGGTTGTCGGGCATCGTATGCGGCTTTCACCTTGCTCAACTCGACCTTCCGGACGGGACATCGATTATTCCACGCCTCGTGTGCTCCCTTGCACACAGCGCATTTCCTTATGGCGGACTTGTCGACCTTGGTGGGGCAATCTTTCGAGCTGTGCGGTTCTGCACAGTAGCCACATGCTGTGCTCGCTTTGCACTGGGTTCCTATGTGGCCGTATTTTTGACACTTGTAGCATTGCTTCAGTCGGCACTGTCTGTCGTATCTCTCACATTGAAAAGCCTCGCCTTGCCAAATGAGACCTTCGTCGATGATCTTGTTCGCGTCTTCCGGATTGGTGAACTCGACGATAATGGTCGAAGCTGACTTTGAACTCGCTGCTCTTGATAGCCATCCAATGTAATTGATGTCCGCATTGGGTATAAACGGTCTGTTGTCGTGCAGAGCTCGGCCTTGATCTCGTCGAACTTCTCCGTGTCCATTGAGCTGGTCCTAATGCCGTGCGTCAGAATTCCACATGTCGGCAGCCGTATACTTGTGCCTCTTCCAAGCCGGTTTATCCAGTCGTTTGCAAATTGTTTCAAGGCCTCTGCATCGTTTCTGTTTGACGTCTTGATGCTAAGGTCTCCGCTTTTAGTTGGTTAGCTGATGCTACGCGGATCCGTTCAATGTGCTTGTTTCTGCTCTGTTCAATCGCGCGGTCAACGTGGTTCTGTAAGTTTCTGGGGTTCTTGGCTCGGAGGTTTCGATAGTGGATGTGTCTGTAATCTTCACGATGATCTCACGTTGCGCTTGAATGAACGATGATGTCTGAGTAGATATTGTGATTGGTCTGCTAAGAGGAGCCGCATTGCTACTCAATACCGACGCGTATGAAGCCTTAGGAGGCGGAGTACACTGCACAACTTTCACCATATTATTCGTTGTCTTGGTTGTATCATTTATCGCTTTGGCTATATCGTTCGTCTCTTGCAGAAGTTCGGTGGTTGTTCGTCGTGTCTCGGCAGCTTCCTTCACGGCTTGATTGGTCTCCTGGCTCAGCGTAGCCATGTGCTGCTGCGTTTTGTATTCTGCTGAACTTTGATCGCCGTGGACTGCACCGTTTCTGCTGTTGTTTTGAGGTCGCTCTGGATAGTTGTAATGGCTTGGACTACGGCGCTGAGGTCAGGGGTATTCTGGAACTTGAAAATCAGGACGCTCATGGCTGCGATTATAGTCTTGACAAGACGCTTCGGCACCAGTTGGTTTCCGGCGGAGCCAATACAGACGAGTACTTTCCTGAGGTAATCGCTGAGGTTTGCAGCATGCTCTCGGGGGTCGTTGGGCCATGCTGCCACTTGAGGCCACGTTGTCGCCATTTCTGCCTATGTCACACTGGGCAATGCGCAAAGGCTTAGACGTCTCAACTGGTCAAAAGGAGGGCTGCTAGATGCGGTTTTCGTGGTTCAATTCCAAAATTTACGTTCTCGCTGTTTGTGATGTTTTCTTTTCATCCATCGAAGGCTGCGCAGCTACCGCGAAATTGCGCCAGGTCACGTGAGAGCAGAGTAAAAGAAACTGTGCAGGAGGAGCGAGTCGTCGTCTTAACAAAGCAGAAAGCAGGTCTAGATAAGTGGGAAGAGAAGGAGCCTGCTAAGCCAGTAGTGGAAGTTACAGTGAGGAATAAAATAATTCAACACTAGCATCAACACCGCATACGCCACTATTCATAAGAACGAGTCCCTTCCGAGCTTCCTGATGGCTACTCTCTGTTCTCTATATATCTACATGTCTATTATGTTCTCAGCCCTGGTAAATAGACACCGTACCGACAGACTCGACAAGCAAGCAAAATGTATCCATCCCATCTCGTCCCTTCCTATATAAATCTATTATCTCGTCTAGACCACATCGAACCCTCCGATTCTCGCCGAACACTTTTCCAAATCAACGCGAAAAGGAACGAAGACATTATGTAGAAGTAGAAATACAAGCCGTTAGCGACAACTCTCTGGACCTCGGGTGTCTGAACCGACTCAATCTCGTCTCAACTTCAATACTCTCCCCGAATATCAAGTCCGTAGACCGTCGCATGGTTGAAGTCAAGCCAAACGATCATCCTTCTCAACAAGCCATCTAATCCCAAGCCAACCAAGCCCCCTCTCAGACGCACCATCTTCGCAATTCCGGCCATATGCATCTGGAATGTCTCAGCATGACCGAAAAAAGACTCAAGGGCTGACAGACAGAGTACCGCACCAATAGCCTGGTCAGTCTTGCAGTCCTCGCTATCAGAGAGCATGTTGTGGATAGATGAGATAGCTCGTAAACGGATCTCAAGCAAAACCGGAGCATCAACAGCGAGTTGATGATTGGCGTGCATTAGACAACCAGCGAGGGAGAGAGCCGCATAGAAAGTCGCCTTGCTTGTCATGACCAGCGGGAACCACAAAGTCCTAAGGCGGAACACTTTTCCCGGCTCAGACATTGCGGGCGTGTCAATTAAAATATGTGTGATGTCTGATATGCATGAGCTTTGCTTGTACAATTAGACGAGGGAGCTTTGATCCAGTACTTCAGGAATAGTCATTATGAAAATACATCTTACAAAAATACAAGATAGGTTCGTAGACGGGGTCCCACGGGACGGGGTAAGAATCGAAAGGGTTCATGATCGTCCCACACAAGGCAGTAGTCGGCTGATACGCAACTTTCCCATCAGTGTCCCATACTAGCTTCTCCTCTGTGGAGGGAGCTGGAGATGTCGACAGTACTGTTGATGCCGATGGTGTTCCCGACATGGTCGACTGGCTGGACTCTTGTCTGACGAGCATCACAAGAGACTGCTCTCTGCACTTCCAATCTGGCAGTCTCGTGCTTATCTTAGCATCATCGTTATCGTTCTTGTGATGCTGGTAATAGGCCACCGCGGACCTGACCTGTCGCTTTTTGGACCGAGATTTGATATCCTTGGGGTCGTTGATGCTGATGAAGCGGTATATTGGTGGTCTGAGTCGTGGTCTGTGAGGCTCTGATGGAGCCTTGGGACCCATCGTTACTATGGAATGCGATGTAGGTAGCCCGATCAGTAAGCTAGCCATCGGGAGACCTCGAAGTGACAATTGTTCATTACTGTCGGTAACAACGAATGCAGAGTGAGTGAGAGATTGGATGATTGCGTCCGAGAGTGAAAGAAATTGGGTATGGGGGTGAACTTGAGCAAACGGCTGCTATAACCACCACAGGCGGTTCTCGTGGCTGGTCTGGCTGACCTTAGGTTCAAAAGCTGTCGGAGTATCTCTGCATGCGCATGATACTGCTAGTGCTTAAGAACCAGCCGACGCAGAAAATTGCTAATGCCCGCGCACGGTTACGCTTCATTAGGACGAAGGTCCTTTTAGACTTAGAGTGGGGATCGTTGTTGAACGTGCTGGGAGGCGTTGTGCATGAAATCCACACATAACACATTCTCCCGTAGGATTTGTCGACCTGAGAAAAAGGTTAAAAATGACTGGCTTAGTTATGCTTTAGTTACTTAGTGTGATAGATAGTCGTACTTTACCGTACTTGTCGAAGTACGCGTTCTATCGTTGGTGGTACTGATTATACACTACTTCTGGTGCACGCCCTGGCGGCGTTGGAAGCGGATTTCGACACTGCGGGGTGCAGAGCCCTCAAGAGGATGCCCTTGTAGCATATCTACACCAAACTCAACCAACATTGAAGTCTGATATTGAGAATCTGACGGAGTTCCTGGTGCAAGTCGTGGAAGATCAACGTGTGCCCAGCAAGAAACTTAAACTCGAGACGTTGTCCGAGCAAGAAATGGAGTCCCGGGAGCGGGCAGGTGGGTCGCTGAAAGACCTATTTGAGTTCTCTGATGAGGTAGACTACACGTCCTTCTTGACAGACGAGGCGCTCTCTCCACTGTACCCATCTAGCCCTGTAACGCCGACGTGCTCTTTCACAACGTCGGAACCAGCCGGCGATGATATGGTAGTGCTGGACACTCATGTCTCTGGCTCTCCCGGCCGAGGCACCCTGTACGACGCTGAGCGTCTCGGGGACGGGAAAAGTATGGAGAGATTTGACGAAGATTTCTTCCTAGTATAGATAGAATCGATTATCCTGTGTTACCCGATTCTCAATTGACGATGATTACATTCGGTGTATAGTTCTTTACCTAAATCACCACAGGATTATTCAAGCAGCATACTTACTGTAGGCCCTTACCAGCATATGTGCCAGCCCACAATGCTGGGTGGCACACCTGGTCGAGCACACATTACGTGCCAGCCCAGTTGGGCCAGCCCACTTTACGGTGTGGCACGACCGGGCCAGCCCCATATTTGGGCCAATTG
Organism: Hymenoscyphus fructigenus; assembly: GCA_001414455.1. Taxonomy (NCBI): domain Eukaryota; kingdom Fungi; phylum Ascomycota; class Leotiomycetes; order Helotiales; family Helotiaceae; genus Hymenoscyphus; species Hymenoscyphus fructigenus. Next base: position 80,168 of record LKUV01000154.1, read on the forward strand.
AGGCCCTGTGGGAATTACAAAAAGACATCAGAGCCGCGTCAGTGCCAGCGCACCTAACTTCGAGCCCTGTCTAAAAGTATATGGAGAAAATTCTTGTTTCGTCAAAGCCTCATCCTCGTTTGTGGCCTCGAAAAGCTCCTGAAGATGTCCATATTAGCATCGAAAAGCTTGGCTCAGTGCTCAGAGAATTGAGCATCTTCTCCATGTATAGTCGGAATTCTTACGATTACGATTATGGGACTTATACAAACCATGGGCACTGTTGCTCTGTTGATGAGTTCAGAGAACAGGTAAAGGCAGTCCTCTCGACCATCTGCAGCCCGGTCCTTGACTCGCACCGCCGACATATGGAGGCGCAAAAGTGAGCGCGTATTTCGGCTAAGAATGAATATGCCAATCAAATCGTGACCAAACTGGTTAAAGACGTCGATTCAAAGGGCCGTCGGGCACAACCCGTTCATGAGTCTCCCGAAAGCAGGTCTGTGAGCACGGAACGAAAAAACGGCGAGCGTGCACAAAGCTGTTGCTCGTCAAGATGAAAGGGATGCTTATCATCCCCACCAGAACGGCGACTGGCGTATTGCGGTCGGCCGTGACGGTCTGATTATTGGTGACGGAAAAAGTTAAAACTAGTGTTGCTATTTGTTAGCAACTTGACTCCTAAAGAAAATTTGTCCTGTCAGCTGTAGCTTTGTGGTTAGCACTGAGCCGGTCTATTTTGGGAGCACTTTAGGAACCTCCTCACGAAACACCTCTACAGTTGGCTTTTTGCTTCAGGAAGGGTGAACTGACCCGGCGCTCCGCTGAGCCGTCAACATGATGTTTGCACGGCCATTGAAGAAGAGAGGAAAATATTTACGCCTAGGCCTAATTCTGCGGAGTCCTGTGCCAACCTCTTTCAAACGCTGCTGAAAAGTCCCTTACCCCGCTTGTTTCTGCCCTGTTCCAATACCCCCTCGTGCCAAAATAAGCATTCGTAGGGTGGGGGAGGCTAGCAGGGAGCACTCCTGGCAAAGCTGGCTCGGCGGGATTCTGCCCAGGAGCCACAAACGCCACGATAAGCGGTTGGCAGTGAATAGCGTCTACAAGAATTCGGTTCGCGCTCGACTCCTGTACTTCTAATTTAATCGTACTTCTTTTTCAAAAGTACTTCCAATCTAATTGTACTTCTATTTTAATCGTGCTACTAGTCTGGTTGTACGTCTGATTTTGTTGTGCTTCTGATTTAATTGTACATCTGGCGCATCGTGCTATCTATCCCACGAAACGTCACTGTAGACTACACAGTTGGCGCCAGATTGTTCAGTCCTAGTGAACCACCTGCACTCCTTCAAGTCTGCCGCGAATCACGGTTCGAGTCACTTCAGATCGACAAAACTTTCTTCCTCACCGACTCACGACTCAAAAATATATACGTTGCATTTTCTCAAGACACGATCATTACCTCCGAAACATTCGATAGTATGTGGAAAGCCGAGCTACAAGGAATTCAAAGGTTGCAAATTAAAATCAATTCGGCCAACAGGTTTTTTCCTTTCGGTATTGCAGCCCTAAAGAAGAAGATGCAGCCAGACTTAAAAGAATTAGTACTGGTTTTTGAACAAGGGATGTTATATTCTAGATATGGGACTGCTTTTCGGACAGTAATAGATGCTATTCGGTCCGAGATGGTTCAAGACTGGGATGCCTGTCCTGATATAAAGGTTGTTAATGGGCAAACTAGGGAAATATTTGAGTTGATTCTCGATAGAGTATCAGTTCCGGTCACAGTGACAATAAACCGGTTGTACTGAGTCAACTACTTGTGCGAGTTTGACTTATCAAATTAGGATGCTACAGACAATGGAAGACAACTGTGAGCATCGCATACGTCAGGTAACCAGAGACAGTGAGGTTTTTTGGGAGGTTACTATCACCACCTCGCTTGAAGTTTATCCACGCTACGTCGTCACCACCTCGCTTAGCTTTGTTTTGGTCAACAGAACCACACCGCCCACTCACAGGGACCCCTGGACACTGAACCATTTCACACCTTTATTAAGTATGTCCAATCGACGCGGAGACCTAATACTCAGGCAAAGATAGTCTAGCTAGATCTTCTTTGGGTACTTTCTCGTTTGTCTGGTACGGCGATTCGCCATGTCTTCAGGTTGCATGTTTTGAGGGAGTGGATACGTATTTTGCTAAGCTGTATCAACATTACTATATCTCAAATATGCAGCCATTCCACTTACTATCTCTGCAAACGAGGGCCATGATACATAGTCTCTCGACCTGTACGTAGTATACCGGCCATACTTGCAGATTATCAAGGCTACGTCGATACCATCGAATTCCCCTAATTCGAACGCTTTCTTAACCAACGTGTCCTTCCTCCTATTTATTCCCTCGTTCTCTCTCTTTCTTCTCCGCCTCTCGCCTTTGAGTTTGGCGTTTGTAGTATCCATAAGTGTCTTCACGCTTAATATTCAGGGCCGTCAGCTATGAAGGATGCCATACTGGTGGCTACAATATGAACTTATAGTCCAACGTGGAGGGGCCTGGTTCTTTCACCACTAAAGCGACGAGGGGTCACATCTGAACTAGACGACCCTCATCATCTGTAAGACCCTCGATTTCTAGATGGTTATGCACCATCTAAGCGACTTCCGAGCGGAAGGCTCCCCTCATTGTCTAGATGGCTATGTGTCAGCTGAGTTGCAGTCAACTTTGAGTGTGGGGTGGGATTACCGAGATCGCAACCATCAAAAACAAGAGGGGGATGACCTACTTTCCCGTTCGTGATTATCATGGTGGGGAATCAGTCGGTAGATGTTGAGGAGAGTGGCAGTTCCAACTACCTCTCTGGTCGCCTGTAATTTCTTTGTTTGAGAAATGAAGCAATGCCCCGCAGGATGTTGATGATTTTCATCTCCCAGAGGCACTTCTCATAGCTATGTACGGTACCGTCCTATTCACGGCACCGTACCCTTGACACTGCTGTAACACGTACGGTACCGTTCAACTTATAGTACCGTGCTTTTCATAGTACCGTAACGCCCACGGTACCGTACTGATCACGGCGCTGTGCCCTTGACAGTACTGTAACACGTACGGTACCGTTCAACTTACAGTACCGTGCTCTTCATAGTACCGTAATGCCCACGGTACCGTCCCAACCAGATTAACGGCGCCGTATACGGTGTGCACAAGCATAGCTAGTGTAGCTATCATGCGATCTTAATTTTCGCTGCTTCCAACAACTTCAATTTCTCCGTCCAAAATGTTGCTGTGGCTGGAGGAGGCTTATACTTAGCTAACGGGTCAAGTCAATCTCTAGGTTGACAAGATTCTCTCTCGGTATTTCAGGGAGCTCATCTAGTTGTCGGAGGTTACTGATGGATTGCTGTAATTGCGCGCGGGTGATCTCGCTTCCCCATAGTGTCTATATGTTTGTCTCGTCGTCTTCTTCTTCTTAGGCGGCTCGCCAGGTACGGTCTGGCGGAGCAAAGAGTGGCAAGTCATGATCGCCTGAGAATTTAACGTCTTTGAAGGATCTCATTGTCAAGCCACCTGGAAAGGAGTTTCTTGATTGCTAACCGGGATGGCCCGCGGGTGCTCTCTTGATATCTGCTTAGCTAGCTTAGCAAAGCTCTGCTTTACGGAGTCCTTGTCCTTAATGTTCAACCAGAATATTGCCGAGTAATCGTCCTTGTGCCGTTTCGCATATGCAATGCTAAGCTGTGTTTTCCCGATTCCCCCTAATCCTTGCAGAACAACTGCTCGACGGGAGCCATCGCTTCTGAGTGCGGTGTGTATTCTCGAGAGCTCATCTTCCCGGGCCACGAAGTGTTCGACATCGTTAGCATCGGAGAGACTGAATGTGACCGAGAAGTCCTCACGCTTGTGTCCTGATTTAGTTAGTAGCTTCCCCCTGCCAGCGTGCTTTTACTTTTGTCTGTTGCCTATAACAGGGGAATCCTAACCTGTGGAAGCTTTTTCAATCTCTTCTCGGAGTCGCTGCATCGCTTTTTCCTTCCCCTCGCTGTAGATGAGCGGCATATTGACATCAAAAATGCCTAGGAGCGAGTATGCTTTGTCTTCCTGGCGAAAAGTCTCGCGACTTGCTGTCCACGAGAATCGCTCAGCAACACTAAAGTCAGACAAAGAGCTTCCTCGAAGGGCACTGGCAGGAATGCCTGTTACCTCGCAGATATGTCGTTCTAGGGAAGCCTTATTGCCTAATAGCTCCCCCTCTCTGCAGAAGAAGTCGACTGATGCCGGCGCAATAAGCTCTTGTAGGGTCCAGCCTCGTGAGAACCATACGCTTTTCCGAAATGTCGACACCCAGTCCTCGTTGGACCCGTCAGCCGAGCCGGTTCGAGGCCGCGAAACATCCAGCAAATAAACGTAGCACTTGGTCGCATCTCGGTACCAACGGAACATCGAGTTGATAGCCTCTGCAAGCTCGGTGGTATTCGACTTGTCGATACAGCAGGTGTCCACCCAGAAGTATTGCAAGCCGTCACGCCTCGCCTGTTCTCCGCAGAACTGTATCTTATCATAACCAGCCATCTTCTTGTAGTCGCCATTCTTCAGATCTGCAAAAGTAACCTCCTCCGCTCCCCATCTGTGCGAGAGTACAGCATACTTCTTAGGTATGTTGTTTTCAAAGAACTCAGTCAGGCTGCAATCGCCATCGTTGTTGTATTGTAGCAGACGCATCGATCGACTAGGTCTGAGTATCGCGGAAAGGAGGGTTCTCGGCAGTAGTTGGGCCGTCGAGATGGCATAGATAGGAAGGGTAAAGACTGCATGTCGGGTTGAGGCTGGCGCATTCAGCTGGGCGGCAGCCTCGCGGCAACAGCATCGTCGAACATAACTGGAAGCGCGGAAGACCGGCCCACTTGTCCAGGCTCACCTTAAGAATGCTGGAGGTCATGAGCATAATAGATGCTTGTTAATAAGACAGAAGCTAAAAAATTCTGATAATTAGGCGAGTAGGAAAGAATTTCAGGACACAGTCTATCTTCGATCATCCATCTCTTTTCGATTTCTAGCCTTAAATCTCAGGCTGAAACTTATTAAGCAGGTCGCGGCAAAACTACGGCGGAATTGCCAAAGCTTTGCCGGAGGTGCGGGGTCTGCCGAGCTTAAGAACCGTTAGTTTTGTCGATCAGAAGTACCAAGCCGCATGGCAGCTCTGCAGCTGTTTACACGCCACAGCAGCCACAAATCTTATCAGGCTCTCGGGCAAAGATATTAGGATCTAAAGCTTAACTGAGAACTTTTAAGGTGTATAAGAAATAATAAGAGCTCGCCAGTATCGCTGTGGCAAAGAACTCCAATAAAGCTTAAAAGAAGACTTCTCAAGAATCAGGCGAAAGGGCGACAATGAATATTTGAATTTTCTTCGGAAGGAGTCAAATTACTAATTAATACCTAGGTAACACGGCTAACACCTTGTTTTTATTGATTTGTAACTTGGTGTAGAGATCGAGATGCTTAAAGTCCAAGTACCTGTCGTTTTTCTCGGCACGCAGGGTTTCTCGGCACGTAGGGAGGGACGTTACTCCGAGCAACTGGTTGGTTCTGTGCCTCCGATCCCCGCGACAAGATCTTCGCTTTGATGGGAATTGCTGGGGACTCATCAGAGCTTGCCATCCCTACCAATTACGAACTCCCTTACGAAGATATATGCGTAGCCGTTTCAGAAGTCTTAATTCGGAAATACGGCTTGTCAATGCTATCCTTCAATGCTGGATTTGCTGATCATCATGGCCAAGTCAATCCAAGTTTACCTTCATGGTGCTCTGACTGGAGGTTAGGAACAAGTTATACTCTCCTAAAGGATAGGCCTGCGGCGAGAAATTCGTTCAATGCCTGCGGTACGCTGAAAGGAACAACCCAAGTGATATTCGACCGGACAAAAGGAAGGATGTCGCTGATAGGCACCATTGTCGATTCAATCCGGCATGTTCGAGAATGTGATGTTACGGCTTTCGACTCAAACCATAAATATGCAGTATCACAACTTTTGTCGCAGCTCCGTGGCCTGTCCAGCTTCCAAAAGGCCCCGAGCGGGTCCAACGTGTCCGCATATGTGGAACAAGCTCTCTTCTGTGTCCCAATTGCACACCAGGGACCTGTGCCCAGCATTTCGATACCTGACTCCCAGGGAAGAAGCCAGGAACTCTTTGAAGCATATGATGCACTCAGTGATGAGACTCCGAAGTCAAGCAACTTGCCTTCAGAGCCAAGTCCCCTGGGACGATTAAATTCATACGTACAAGAAGTGATCCGACGAGCAGCTGGACGGGCAATATTTGCTTGCGAAAACAATTACCTTGGGCTCGGGCCAGTTTCAATGCAAAAAGGAGATCTTGTTTGCATCTTCCAAGATTCCAGTGTTCCTTCCATCATTCGGCCGCTGAGGAACGGTTGCTTTCTATACATTGGAGAAGCGTATGTGCATGGGATCATGTACGGAGAATATTTCAACAGGAGCAAGCACTTTGATCATAAAACTTTCGATATTGAATGATTGAATGGAAAGGAATGGAGTGACGCCCGTTCTGCAGGGCTCAGACATTTGGCTGCGTAGTACCCTTCACGCCACATGCCTCTTTGTGCTAGGTGTGAATTGGAGACCTGGGAGATAGAGACTACTAAATACCTGAAATTTGCTCGCTCTACCACGAATCTGTTGTCCTTGGAACTGGTGCTTTGACAAGATTTTTGTGCCGCGTGTGGTTGCATCTTCAAGCAGGATAGTCTCCTTTCCGTGGTCACAAGAGCAGTCTTGATTCCTTCTGGCAATGCCTCGAGCGTCTGCTGTAGCGCACCTGTAGCCGCGTCCCAGAGCCGCACTGTCTTGTCGCTCGATGCTGACGCTAGTAACCTCGAGTCAGGCGAGAAGGCTACTGACAAGGCCTAGTAGGGAATAAGCAAGGTCTTCTTCACGCTTAGTATCCCGATTTCGTGCCCATAACACTCGATCGTCAAAGCTGAAATCAGAAAGACGCCTGCCTCGAAGAGCAGGAACAGGAATGCCCGTTATCTTGTGAAGCTGTACCTCCAATGATTTCTTATCACCAAGTCGATTGCCATTCGAAGAGAAGAGCTCTACCGATGGCGGCGCAATAAGCTCTTGAAGTGTCCAGCCCCGAGTGAACCATCTGCCTTTACAAAATGCCGATTCCCAGGGCAGCTGGCAGAACGCGTCGTCAGCGTCAGATGTATCACTTGGGACATCTGACAGATAGACATAGCATTTGGCCGAATGGCGATACCAGCGGAACATTGAGTTGATAGCCTCTGCAAGCTCGGCGTTGTTTGACTTCTCGATACAGCATGTATCTAGCCAAAAGTATTGTAAGCCATCATGCCTGGCTTGTTCTCCGCAGAATCGGATCTTGCTATAGCCAGTCTTGTCCTTGCCCGTGCCATCCGTCAGGTCTCTGAAGGTCACCTCCTCTGTATCCGCGCCCCATGTGTGCGATAGTATAGCATAGTTGGGAATGTTATCGATGATATCCTTGGTAAGGGTGAACTCGCCGTCGTTTTTGCGTTCCAAAAGCCGCTTTATTCAGCCTGAATTCGAGCGTCGAAGAGAAGAGGTTTACGTCGCAGAATATGGATGTTGTTGTCAGGTTAGGACAGGATGTTGGATGGAAGGCTGTCGATTAAACCAATTCAGCTTAACGCAGCCTCGCGGGAATGGTGGCAGGCATCGTCGTTCGTCGCTGTTCGCCGGAAGCATTCGCACAACAGCACCTAAGCGGTAGGGATGTACCGCAGAACCTAATGTTGGCTGTGTTCGGCACTCCACTCTCATGCGTGGTTGAACTATAGTTTGTTGTTGCTGGCATGTGCAGTATCGAATAAGTGGTAGCAAATATACTGTCGTATATGCGTTCGGTTCATGAAAATATGCTGTGTATCATTCAGTTGTGGTGTTAACAAGAAAGTGCGGACAGCAAAGAATAGTGGAGTAATTTAGGTCGCCAATTCTGCCTTAGCAGAGGGGTACCTCCGGGTACAGCCGAGCAGGGATGCACAGCCACAAGGGTCCAGAAGTGGAGCTCGCTAAAAATAATTAACTAAAAAATAACGACACCCATTTCGCCTTCTACTGTAGGTCGTTACAGTACAATAATAACTAGTTCAACGCTACCGTGCCAACACCCAACCCAACAATCGAAGTATTTGAGCTATGTCACGAGTCTTACACCCTCTTGCCTTCAAGCAAGCTTTCAGCAATATCGACATAGAAACTAGCGCACGAAGTAAGCTTGATGAAGCGGCAACGGCATACTACCAAACAGAACTAGTGAAAAGTGCGAAATTGTACCTTGAGAGTTGGCGTATCTTACGAAACGAATATGAAAGTGGTCTTTATAAGTGGCCCGATTGTTCTTTACCAGTGAAAGAGCAAAGGCAGCAAGAACGCTCTGTGGCTCGGGAAAATAAGGGAAGAATTCTTTTGAGTTTAGTCGCACTCCACGATCTTGCCAGGGCTTGTTCTCGTATCAATGAAGAATACAAGGACAAGACTGGCAAGTGCAAACTCGAAGCATATGCTCTCCGGTACGGCTGGAAAGGGAACACAACTACCGAGGTGCTCGAAATTGAGAGAGATGATGAGGAAAACGATGGGATCAAGCCACCCTGGCCTGAAGGATCTGGCATAACACACGTGTTACCATTGAAGGATCCACTCGGGCGTTTGCTAGAGGAAGCAGCTAGCTTCAAAGAGGCTGCATTTATCATTGCGAGTATTTGTTCTCTTCAAGTTGCTTCTATTTCTGAGCCATTGACAGAACATGAGGACTGTTGCAATTTTATCAACCACAGCTTGCTTTGGATGCGCCGCAGAACTTCCTTTGAAATAGCATCGATTAGGGCTGCTAGTGTCAGCCATAGCTTTGACCAGATGCAAGAAAAGACCAAGAAAATATCGGATGAGAAAACCCGGAAGAAATTGATCTTAAAAATGAAGGATTGCGAGTCTAAGAAAATGCCCCTTGACGAAAAGGACGAGGAGGAGCTAGGTGGTCTCCTTGACGGACTCCATGTCACCAGTCTGTCGGAACAACTAATTCGTCAACTCGAGCAGTTTCACGTAACAGACAGAGCAGGCCTCTGGCCGTACAAAGGCAAAAGTTTTGAGCGTATACAAGAGGAAAGGGGTGATTCGGATGAGGAGGAGAAGAGACCGCTATTAAGGGGTGATTAGATATAAGATTGTGTTGTACTAGTTCTACACTTTCTTATTTTTATGATCCACTCTCTTATTTGCAACTCTTATAGCTTGTCTGCCTGAAAGGCTTCCTGCTGCCTAAACAATTCATGTCTGCCTAAATCCTTCTACACTCTCTATATAAACAAGTTAGTTGACTACCTTTTACAATTCAATCAATTCTCCATGACCTTCAGTACACCATACCCTTTCAGCCCAATAGATTGTTGTGCTGGATCCACTATATCCCCGCATCTTGATCTACTACCTTCCCCACATAAATCCACTATATGATCTACTACCTTGATCCACTATATGATCTGCCATCTTCATCAGTTACATAATCACTAGTATGATCACTAGTATGATCACTCGTCTTGTATTACTTATTTTGTAGTTATCACTCGTTCCGTTCTCGTTCCGTGTTACCCTTTCTGTATCACCTGTTCCAAGCGCTATCATAGCATACTACACTCATTTGTCAGCATTCACTCCTTATATATAGACCTAGCTAGACTACCTACACAAATCAATCAATTCTCCATGACCTTCAGTACACCATACCCTTCCAACCCAATAAAGGTTTGAGACGCTTAACGTCCGTCCCTGCGTGGCGGAAAACCCGGTGTGCCGGAAACGACCAATGAGATTACAAGGATTGCGGATTCTCCTTAAATTGACCACAACAAAAACAATTTATATTTCAATTTAGCAATAGTTTCATCACACTGTTCCTATTTATACAGCGACTTAAGAATGTTAAAATTTATCTCATTTTCCGGCACACCGGGTTTTCCGCCACGCAGGGACGAACGTTAGAGTTGTGATCACATATTCAACTCATAGAGAGAACAGTCTTTCTGTTGAAGATTTGGATTAGTTCGCTAGATGCGGAGATAAATTCGTTTCCGAATGTTGTTTCTTTTTTCCTCTATCAGATAGTATCTAATGTAATGCCTGTACCTCGTCCAACTCTTTTCCTTCTAATAGGCATGGATTCCTGATACGGACCAGATGATTTCCAGCACTTAGGAGAAGCACCGAAATGACCCATTCCGCAGGCAGACGCTCTTTCGAAACATGGCCCGCTTGATGCTTCCCTTGGCCAATATCCCTTGGCCAATATCCCTTAGCCTCGGATTGGATTATTCCCACACACGGAACGAGAACGGAACGGAACGAGTGATATAAAACAAGTGATACAAGACAAGTGATCATACCAGTGATCATACAAGTGATCATGCAACTGATAAAGATGGCAGATCATATAGTGGATCAATGTAGGGAAGGTAGTAGATCAAAGTGCGGGGATATAGTAGATCCAGCACAACAAATATCTTACCATCACTCCCATCTTGTATTACCATTAATTTCTCTCCTCTCTTTTGGAGATTGTCGTAATTATTTGCCTCTGATATTGTGACAGTTAAGTGACATACTACCACTTCTGGCACGCCCCCCCCCCCTTCAAGTTCTCCCTATTCCAGCGAGTCTCCAAACGTGGCCCATACATAGTCGGAGCCAAAAATGAAGGTACCGAGGCACACTAGACAGCAATGTAGTAGAATATATATGTCAGCCTAGATTCCTAAGCAGTTCCAATTTGTTGGTCGTTTACTATAGCTCTTACTCCACATCTTTAACGACCCAGCAATGCCATACAAATCGACTTCAGATGAGGCTGAAATTGCTCTCAAAGCATCCCGGGAGTTGCATGAGGGACAAACACCTGTTGGAATAAACATTGAGAAAAAAACTGACCACGGCTACAACAAGAAGCTGAAGGCAAATCTACCCCAGCCCTTGGCTAGCATTCACGATGACGATGGGAACACTTCGGAAAGCGAAAAAGACAGCGAATGCATCTTCTCAATGAGTCCTGATCATCACCATGATGCGGTGGATAGGGAATCAGTGTCCATTTCTCTACCACGAAATACAGATAAGCTTAGCAAATGCAATCTTGTAAAAGATACCCCATCCGCTATTCCTCCTATAGATACATCTAGTACGTTGCTTGAAAGGAAAAGGCAACTTGGCCAGCATCAATTGACACTAGTAGATCCTAGTAAATGGATAAAAGACCACAAACAGAAAACAAGACTCTCGACGATCATTGAAGATTCACGGAGGCAACAAGAGGCGGAAAACATGAGCATGTTCAAGGCAACAAACGTATCATTCCCGGAGCTTTCTTCTACTATTCAACAACAGAAGTTGACTCAGTTGAAGGGTCTGGTTGAAGATGATCCAAGATTTGAACTAGGAGGTGATCTGGAAAAGGGACGGAGAAGCATGTGATTTTCTTCTATCCATACTGTCATTGCGTTTGGGATTGGCTTACAAATATAAATGCCTCATTGTTTCAATTGTAATAAGCCTAGACATTCAGGCTTGGCAAATAACGATGAATTTCGAGATTAATAGATTGCTATGTTAAGAGGAATAGTGTGATGAACATATTAACTTAACGTCCCTCCCTGCGTAACGAGACACCCTGTGTGCCGAGACAGACCAATGAAATTGGATGGATTTCGAGGTCACGGCTTGTAAAAACAACACACCCGTCTTGGCTTGTCGGAAGGTAGTCTATCAGTCGGCATGATTTCTAGTCAGATCCTTGACTCTTAGTCCACATATTGATATCATCAGCATTATCAAATACTAACAACCATTGACCCGTAGTAGCTTGGCTTAGATAGCTCTGTAAAAGCCTTTTCGGATCTAGATTTTTGTTATCTCATCCAGGAAGTTCAAGGTGTTGACAGATATTAACATATGCCTGTTGAAGACTCTCAAAGTTCGTTGCAGCAATCCAAAAGATTAAGCAGTCCTTGTGATTCTCCCTGACGCGCTCGATTGTCAAACTTGTCTTCTTAACGCCTCCAAGCCCAAAGACTCCGACCCTCTTCGGTCCACCTTCTGTAAACAGCAGCTCCTCTAGCTTGGCCAGTTCTGACTTACGGCCGGTAAAGTAACTATTCCTCTCGAAGGGCACAATCCACTTGATTTTGGGCGTGGCTGTAACACAGTTAGTGTGATGTAAGTCAAAGTAGTAAGATCATACTGATTTTTTGTTGATAGCTACGAGTTTTCTATTCCTGACCAGTGGAAGTGGAAGTCAATTCACTTCGATGACACTACTTACTTCAATAGAAACAGCGAACGACATTTCGGTTTTGTCTAAAGCAATCAGCTTGTTCTTTAATTTTATAACTACGAATAAAGCTTTCAGAAGCGTTACCCAGAACTCAAATGTAGAAGAGTACAAGCGATGGACTGGAAGCGTCACGAGAACAACATATATAATAAAATTATTCATTGGCTTGATGTGATTGAAAAGGAATTACAAGACCCGACCATCCTGCTCAAGAATGTCTACAATATGGACAAGACGGGAGTTATGTTATGCATGCTCGGCTCGGTCAAAGTCCTCGTAAGTAAGGACGACCTGCGAGACTATAGGGTGCGGGTGTGAAGCGCACGATGGTGACCGCGACCGAGTGCATAAGTGCAAATTAATGATGATAATTTGGCCAGCCACTACCCACCGAAGCAAGTGGACCACCTTTCTCACCCCAGGGCATTTTGCTACTATTGATCAAATACTAATAGAGAATTGGCTGAAGAAGAACATGATAGCAATTCTAAAAGTGCATTTTAAAGTAGCCGGAGCATAAACTTCTACACTGTTTCTTTTTCTCCGCATGGGTGGTTTCTCGTCAAGCGTGGACAGACGACCAAGTAAGAGTATCCAATTCAATTAAGCCAGATTCTAAAGCATTGAAAGGCACCAAATTCCGCATTAACACAACTTTCTAATAGTAAAATTAGCAGCAGATAGCTAATACAAGCTTAGTCACATACGCGGCGAGTTTTGCGGCCAGTATGAATGGAGGAAGAAACCACAACCATCTCCATTTTCCTTCAGCTGGTCAACGACAGCTGGGTCAACAGATGCACGGCTGAAATCTAGTTGCTCACGGCCCTGCAATGTACGTTGGGTTATTTGGAAGCTCATCCCTGGATAAATGAAAGACATGTTCATCCCATATAAGGTTGCGAGGTCTCCGTTGGTATAACCAGCGGCGCCAGTACCTAGTAAGGTTAGCTTCCCGCTACCAATTAGAAAGTTGGCTATACAGTCGGGTTTGGTCCAGGTACTAAAGCCTAATGTTTTATCATTCTACATGTGTGTAAGCTTCTAGGTTTGTGTAAATAGTTGTATGTAGATACTTCGCTGCTTCGCGGGCTTGGATTATTAAACCACTTAGGACTAGCCAGAGCAAATCCTGCAAGAAAGATTTCCTTTATGTGATGAATTAAGACCATGGTGATACTTTTGAGGCCTGTCTCACAAAAAGGTGAGCCGTTGTTTATTTTGTCTCAACGATGAATAACTTGCAAAGACAGCGGGATGTTCCTCCAACCCTTATGAGAGCCATGAGTACAGTCTGGAGTAGTAAATTAAAGGGGGTTATTCTTGGAGGTTGAAAAATAGAGCACGTACCTCCTCTTCTTGACGTAAGAGAGCGCTGTTACTGGTCTGGTCTCCAAAAATGGCCGCCACTAATAATCCCAAGCTGATTTTGTAGTCTATAAAATAGGTGTGACAGTTCTGGTTCTAGACCTACCACGTGACCTCTCACCGCCTGGCAGAATCCTGTATATTAGCATCGTTCAGACCTGTCTCAGCTCTTCGCCTTAGTATTCTAAGAATGGATCAGTTCTACTATCAAACGTCGTTCTGCTCTATTACAATACTAAATGAATGATCTCGCCATCCTAGGATAACAAAGAAGTCGCTTAAAGCTAATAGGGAGTAAAATATATCCTATTCGAGGCCACTTCTGTTAGCAGGGCATTAATAAGCGTAATCCACTCTGTATACTTGAATCTTATACCTATGCCTATTTGTATGCTCTCAGAGGAGTTGCAAAAATACTGTGACGGAACTGGCCAGGTAACCCCTGGTAAGCCCAGATCCGCCCCAGCCTACATATAGTAGAATAGCGAATTGGTCTCTCGATCAATTCTTGTGCCTTTTGGCCCGCTGGCGTAGTGGTTAAAGCTATTCAATCCAGGTTCGTCACAAATACGATCTTAAAGCCAACTTATAACGACATAGCACGACATCAGTCCTACCAACGCCTACTGTAAAGCCGACGCATCCAACCTGGCTCCCACTAATGGAGCCTCTATTACCCCCGTACACTTCTAATCAGTCCTGCATGCTCTTATTTCCCGCTCGAAGTAATGCTCGCTATGAGATAATAAGCCCAAAGTATGATCTCGTTGAGCATCTAGATTACTTTTGTCTTTGCGGTGAAGTGCCAGGTGTTCAGCAAGACAAAATTGAGATCGAATTCACTAACTCTCAGACAATGATTATTCGGGGAAAGTCTGAACGCTTATATCGCTCTGAGGTTTCTTCTACTAGAGGTAAAGAAGGTGCCAAAGCTAAGAGCATTATCACTGAACATGAAATATTATCTTGCCTACCTGGAGCAATTGTTGAAGATAAACATACTACAAATGAAGAGAGTCATATGGATGGACCTAGAGTACTACAAGCTGAGGGCTTCAAGGAGAAACACTGGCTTTCTGAACGGTCATTTGGAGAGTTTGGCTGATGTTTCAAATTCAATGTCCGCGTTGATCAGGACCACGTTCAGGCCTCGTTCAAAAATGGCCTCCTCACAATCATTATCCCTAAGGCTGGGAGATATTAGAGGTTTAAGATAAACATCTCCTGAGCTTCTATGGCTAATAGTCAAGCATACAAGCACAATGAGTTGAGGCAAAATCTGGAATTAGTGAATAGCACAGTCTGCTCTACTTTTATAGATCCTAATGAGTGGGTATGGAGTTTCTAATAAGTTCTGACCGTCGCGTACTGCCTTTGTCTCCCGTGCAGTCTTTGTCTTGCGTGTTGTCTTTGTCTTGCGTGTTGTCTTTGTCTTGCGTGTTGTCTTTGTCTTGCGTGTTGTCTTCGTCTTGCGTGTTGTCTTTGACACCATCTTGTATTTAGATCTGAGCTCTCTCAAGCTCTTCTCTTCTCCTCAGCTTAGAATCTTCGTATTGACAGTTTCTACGAACCCACAACCTACATCGTGTACTTTTCGTACGTGTCGTCACATAAGTAGCCAAAGTCAACCGCATTGCCTCGTACGATAGGGTTTTATTGGGCTGAGAATGACACAAAAGTGATTGACTGATTATGGAACTGGGAGTGGCCACGTAGGCATTATATACAGGAGAATAGTAGGCCACTAACGTCTGTCCCTGAGTGCCGAAACGCACCCTGTAACGAGACAAAACGTAACGTCCGTCCCTGCGTGGCGGAAAACCCGGTGTGCCGGAAACAACCAATGAGATTACAAGGATTGCGGATTCTTTTCTACAACATCCCTCCTCAAATTAACTACAACAAAAACAATTTATATTTCAATTTAGCAATAGTTTCATCACACTGCTTCTATTTATACAGCGATTTGAGAATGTTGAAATTTATCTCATTTTCCGGCACACCGGGTTTTCCGCCACGCAGGGACGGACGTTAGGTAACTTATTCCTCCTAATATAGCGATCTATTAATCTCGAAATTCATCCAATTTCATTGGTCTGTCTCGGCCCACAGGGTGTCTCGCTACACAGGGAGGGACGTTAATGACCCCCTTTTTGTTCTAGGAAAGAGCTAATCAATTGCGGTCTATACTCCGTGGTCCTCAAACTGCATCAACGTCTCTTTCCTACCCCGGCGTACTTGTAAATGATTCTACAATATTCCGTCTACAAACCGGACAACTTTCGTCCAAACGGATCCAATCTTTGATACAAAACTCATGAAACCAATGTGTACATCCAAGTCCTGTCACAAAAGTTCTCCGTGGCACCTCATCCCAGCATATGGAGCATTTAACTTGGTTAGTCGACATGTCTTTTAGGCGTTTCCTGTGCACCACCTGACCAAAGTTTTTGACCCTGCCGACTTCACTAAGACCCCATTCCACCCATTGAAGTGAGTCCTGATTATCCATAGCGTACGTGAAGGCGCCATCCCCTGATGTGAAATCGTTGTTCCGGAAAGCTATGATTCCTGAGGGCGCTGTAAACAATTGCCAACCATCGCCAAGTCTGCGGACTAAGTTTTTGAAGGATTGTTGAATTATTTTGTTGCCGTTTGCATCCTCAGCAGATCTAGTAGCTATAAGCTTCTCATTATCGGTGAAAATAGGCGATGGAGACAATGATCGGATAGCGAGATGCAGAAAGTGTGCTTTGACAGTAGATATGATCTCCATGTTCTGATAATGTGTTTATACTGTAGTCGAAAATTGGATTTGAAAGGCTGTTGAGACAATATGCAGAGATCGGGCAGCAATGCTTCGGTTTTCGATCGACTACTATAATTCTAGATCTGGGCGTTTCATTAGTGTCTCGGTGCAAATGCTGATTGTCAAGTAGTTACTTAGTTAGATAGTATTGCTCTGTTCTGGATGGCTTCGACGATGACATAGAATGAGTATGGAAAGGTGAGAACTGTACTGCGTAGTTGACGATGGGAGGGTTAGAACCCATGATGGAGGCTCGGGCTTTGCCCTCGCTAAGCGAACCTCTGCCGCATGCATGTCCTACGCTTTAAGCAAACAAGCAAACACGCCAGCACATCTTACCCCTCATCTTGGCACTATGCCACGTCCTCATGTTTAACGTCCGTCCCTGCGTGGTGGAAAACCCGGTGTGCCGGAAAATGAGATAAATTTCAACATTCTCAAATCACTGTATAAATAGAAGCAGTGTGATGAAACTATTGCTAAATTGAAATATAAATTGTTTTTGTTGTAGTTAATTTGAGGAGGGATGTTGTAGAAAAGAATCCGTAATCCTTGTAATCTCATTGGTCGTTTCCGGCACACCGTGTTTTCCGCCACGCAGGGATGAACGTTACTATATTCCTGCATTTGTTATGTTCTTATATTGGTCATCTTCTTGCGAATTCTTCTATATAGGAGGGAGAAGTCACACATGTACTTACTCTTCATGCACTTCTTATAATTCAATATTTGAACCCACAACTTTGAGCTATTCAAGGTCTGGCCTCTCACAGCATATATGGGCTTAAAATCACTATTTCTGTCACAAGATTTCATCTTCAAAATCTTCCTCTGCTATCTCGCGATCCGGAGTCGTGCCCTGTTGGCGACTTCGCGGTTTAATGAGTTTGCGATGATGGTTAGATCCTTTAGTTTGGTCCTCGGTGGGTTGTTGCATGGTTCTCATATTGACCTGCCTTTTCCTAATTCGTCTTGATTCTTCCTGGTAACTCATCCCTACCTTATTGGCTAAACTTCCTCCAATCTTATCCCTGTGGATATCTGCTAAAGATTTAAATAGGGGCAATTGCTGTTGAGGTGGGGAAGGGATAGGAGGGTTCTGACGTGCCTCCTCTGCAGATTTGGCTGCTACCTGTCTGGGTGGAAGCGGGCGAACATTGGACAGGGGAACAAATTCAGAGCTTCCAAAGCCTATATCTTCCTGCGCTTGCGGAGTTGTGTGGGCCCCTCTCCTGCCAAGCTTCTCTTGCACATTAAAGACTCCTGTAGGTAGGGGAGGTGGGGGAATCCAGGTATGTTCCGCAGCTCTTTCTTCTTCAGTTTGCGGAGACGGCACCATCAGATACAAGGTGTGATCATCAGCCTCTGTGGCCACTTTATAACAGTCGCTATACTCTAGCGTGCGGAGATTCTTATCGTGAGGCTTTAGATGCGCCTCTTCCTAAATCAGTCTCAACTTTCGTCCAACTATATTGTGTGGGTCGCTAATCAGTACATCCATTGGTTGTACATCAACCCAAATCCAGTATTTAGCTGGCTTCGAAACATTGTGCGAGTCTCCTACTCTTTTCTTCAAGTAAATTACAGTATTGTCTCTGTCAAGAATATGAGAATTAGCTACATTATCTATTTCGTTATCTAGCAAGGCTACATCTGGGTCTTCCCCTTTGTAGTAAAGCTCTTCGAGCGCATCTATCGTTGGGAGGTCTCCATCTAGATTCTGCTCATTATCTCGCGACCCTTCCATGGCTTGACCTCCACTCTCTGGTGCCTTGTGTTGTCCCTTCCTTTTGTACTCTTTGTCCAGAATCAAGAAGAGCGTGTTATTGTTATCTGCTCTGGTTGCCACGTTATAACACTCATCTACAGGTACGTATCTTTTATACCTATCGCAAGTCCTCTTACGCATAAGTACAAAGGCTGCGACTGCTTGTGTAACCAGTGAAGTTGGATCACTATAATCTACTCGCATGTTTTGCACTCCTTTTGAATATTGTCCAAAGGGGTCTAGCATGTTGCTCTTGTTGCTCTCTCGTTCTACGAAGCGTATTTTTACAGTTCTTCTAGCTTTATCATTATACCTCTGTGTTGTAGGCTCTGCTAGTACTGGAGATTTTTCTGTCAGCAATTTAGAGGCATCACAGATCAGGACCTACTGAAAAGTGTATCTTCCTCTTCCTGGAGTGTTACACCAGCTTCTACCGAGGGCTTGTTTATTATCTGCACTAGTGTTTCCTGCATCTGTGCATCTATATCTAACCTTTCTATCTCCCGCTCTGGCATAAATGGTTCTAGCTCTAGCTCCACCTCTCACTGATTCAGGGTTCCTGGTTGTTCTTCTTCTATACTTACGTCCTCCTCATGCACCTGTTGATAAGCAGCTAGTAGTGGCCCTGGACTCAAGTCTTCTGCGCTCAACCCTGCTCTCGTCAAACCACAAGGCAGGTCGAAAAAGGCAATGAACCAGGACTTGAGGATGAAAAAGGAGGTAATCCCTTCGCTAACATCATCCCTCTCTTTGCACAAGTTGTGTAGAAATAAGTACTTCCGGTCTTCTTTGAAGGTGTTAGTGTGTGGGAGTCCATGTCTATGCTTGATCCTTTTACCTGGACCTGTTGTGACAAGGATGGGAATAGGCTCCTGAGTACCTACACCTGGGAAGGGGAGAGGCCTAGGAGCTCTTGTTAATGCGTCAATCTCTGGGGTGTTAAAGCCAAGCTGTACAGAGAGAGCAGTAAACTGTTGGATCACTTCTGGATTAGCCCTGGCTCTCGGCATCTCTTTTACATTCTCCTTGGCCAGTGGCTTAGACAGATGCTTGTAGTTTCACAGAGCAAAAGCGAACAGTTACAGATACCCGAGCCTTAGACAATCTCTTGGGCTTGCTGTCTGAGACTGAAAGCTAGTCTCGCTCGTCTGGGCTCGTTTAGTCTGTCGTTGATTTGTGTATTCTCGCCTAAGTGTGGTATATAACGTCTGATCAGAATCGACTGTGACTAGCAACTTAAAGCTATCAACGCAGGCTTGTAGAAGGTAGATATCTTGAAAAAAAGTAAACAGGGACGGTATAACGCCTTTGAACGTGAGGACATTCTTGCATATAACAGCGCGTTCTTGAGCGCTAAAGCCACTGAATATTGCCCCGCCCAGAATCTTGCCACGCAGGTACTTAGCATCCAAGGTTGACGCTGCCGGTGCCCTAAGCTCTACATCCTTGACAGTAACAGTGTCTACCCTTTAGAGGCCTCTTTCGACCCCCTTCAGGAACCTATCCTAGGCGGTTCCCGTGTACTGCAAGTAGCACTGTATTTCCTATACCAGAGCATGTAAGTTAAGCAAGCAGCCTATCCCTGGCAATATACTGACCTTGTAGCACCTTGTCGCCAGCACTGTATACAACGTTGTGACCATCATGCTAGCATTAAAAACCCTGGGTATCCTGCTCAGGGCGTCAAATCCAGCAGTAAGTATACGGTTCCGGAGCAGTCCCCGCAACCTCTTCTCTCTGTTTTGGTTGAATCATGCCCACTAACACATTTCGAGGCTTACACAGGTAATAGGTAAGACTTGGCTGTTACCCTAACCTAGCAGACACTAGTATTCACAGATCTTACAGTAGATCTCACCATCGCAGGGCTTCTCTTTATTAGCGTACTCCTCGACGAGCAACGTTTCTAATTCATAGCTAATTCCTGAGAGGTATAGATCTACAATCCACTATTTCTCAGTCAGTGGGAGCTATACCTTCCTGGCCTTGATCTAGTAGCGCCCGCGGAGGCATTCAATCCTGCCAGGGAACTCTAGCTTAGGGTACTCGTCCTGGGAGTTAATGGTAGCATAATTACTTAGCAGAGTAATCTCCTTCCACCTACTATTCTAATAGGCATCCTCTAGAGCAGCATCGAGTCAGCATTGGTCAATGACGGTAGGTATGTAATACTCTACGTGTAGCACAAGACACCCCTCTCTTCGGAAGATCTGTTTAACACGCTCTACACGTCCTGGGTCTAGTCTCTTCTTTGACTTGTTCTGTCTTATATATACGTTCTAATTCAAATACTCGAACCTAACAAGAGCAGAGCCTTTACAGGTAAGCCGACGCTCAGTGTTAAGCCTTAGGTCTTTTACGTGTGCTTGTGCCTGCTACATAGCTAAAGTGCTCAAAAATAGATCTCTTAAGATTTTAGCGTACTACTTTCTTATGTAGCAGATACCTCCTGTTTTGGATCATAAATTCTTGAGGCTACAGTAGGCGTAAGGCCAGTGCTCCTACGCCCACTGGGGCCTTGGGATCTTTGTAGCCTTAGGAGCATGTTCTTAAGGCTGTAGGGGGCGTACGGCCAGAGCTCCCACGCCCTCTAGGGCCTTAGGATTGTTGTAGCCTTGAGAGCAAGTAGGCTTAACAATTTTGGCCAAACAGGTGATATAGGTAGAAATCAGCCGTTACTGGATCTACTTTACTACCTCTGAAAGTAGTGACACATTACATATAGGAGCAACATTGCAACCTTTATTTTAAGTTATATATTACTAGTTATACTATTTTAGGTTTGAATATTGCTCTAATTTTGACACTCTCATGCTTGCTGCATCTAGAAATTATAGCTTATTGTTAGGTTAAGGGTGGAGAATTGATTGATGTATAAGCTAGCTAGTGCTGTATATAAGAAATGAATGTTCATAAATAAGTGGTCTGATTATAAAACAAGGAAAGTAGTCTAATTATGAAATAAGGAACATAATTTGTTTTCACTAACAGCAGAATCCTGTATGCTATAGTAGGAGGTACTATTTCTAGCCTAGTTGTACTGTAACGTCTCTCCCTGTGTAGCGAGACACCCTGTGTGCTGAGACAGACCAATGAAATTAGATGTATTTCGAGATTAATGGATTGCTGTATTAAGAGAAATAGTATAACGAACATATTACTAACTCTGAATATAAGTAATTTTTATTGTTGTTAGTTAATAGAGATATTACAAAGAAAAAGTCAGAATCCTTGTGATTTCATTAGTCAGCACACAGGGTGTCTTGCTACACAGGGAGGGACGTTATGTGTACAGGCGAAAATCGATAAAGGCTATCCTTCTGTATTGTAACATAAGAGGTCGTTACTTAATATAGTAGAATTTACATATATCATTCAGAGTAGGGGACATAAACTTGAAATTTCTTAGTTTAACAAGACTATGAGTTATGTTGTTACATGAGAAATTTCTAAGGATAGGTAATTAATGAGGATGAGATGTCTATGAACTTTAGGCTTAAGGTATGTTCTGTAGAAAGCTGACAGAAGAGTAATGTCGAAGACGTAGGGCTGATGGACGAATTTAATTGTATGCAGATGCTATGTAGAGCATTAGTTCAGGAATTAACAAGGCTAGCCACTCTCTCCAGCTGTTATTATCGAGAGTAGACTTCAAGTGGCTACCTCCAGAAATAGCTACCTCTAGAAATGGCTACCTCCAGAAATAGCTCCTCCAGAAATAGCTACCACCAGAAATGGCTACCACCAGAAATGACTACCTCCAGAAATAGCTCCTCCAGAAATGACTACCACCAGAAATGGCTACCTCCAGAAATGACTACCTCTAGAAATGGCTACCTCCAGAAATGGCTACCTCCAGAAATGGCTCCTCCAGAAATAGCTACCACCAGAAATAGCTACCTCCAGAAATGGCTCTTCTAGAAATGGCGCCTACTAAGTCGTTCTTCCCAGCAAACGTGACTAGGGTTAAATGCTAGGAGATAAGAAAAGACAATTTCAAGAAATCGAAGCAGGTGCTAAGGGCAGGTATTGTTAGGTGGGCGTCTAATCTAGCTCATCTAGTATATATATCCTAAGTTCCCCTGACTAGCTAGAGAGAGCATGGTCTAAGGATTACAAGAGATGACGAGTCAATGACTAAGTAATTTAAATCACTCTAAGTAGAACAGAAAATGTAGAGAGAAATTATCAGAACATCTAAGTAAAGTCTACACTAATTTATTATTTCTTTTTCTCTAACACAAGCTTTTAGATGATAGATTAGAGATTATAATAGAGCCCTCTCAAGTACAACTTAAAACTAGCCCTGACGACGTATATACTTAGGAGAGATTAAGTAACAAAGAGTACTTGTTCTCTAAGAATATAAGCAATCACTCAATCAGTGCTCTAAAAGAGCTGTATCAAGAAGTTGGTCTGTCCATCGAAGTAGTTGGGAAAGAGAAATTACAAGAGCAGGCTGCTAGAAGCATAGCTATAATAGTATAAAAGGTAATATGTTTCTATCCGCGCTCTAGCTAACCTAAGAGTAGGTACATTGCCCCAAAGGTAGTATTAGCTTTAGTTCGAGAATTCATGAGCTACAAAACTGCTTAGAAATGCAGACAAGGGAACTCAAGCAATGGCAGAAACAAGCTGAATCAGAGGAGGAAATGAGACAACAGGCTGAATTAAAAATAAACAAGCTACAGATAATTATACAAGAGGCACAGAACAATAGTAAAAGACTAGAAGTTGATGTACAGGAGTAGAGGTTGCTAGCAGAGCAGTGTCAAGCTAGAACCACGAAATATAATTAGGCTATAAGAAAAGTTTTAGCTTATCTTAAAGAAGCAAGACCTGAACTTAACAGATGAATATTTTAGTAGATATAGGTAATAGATTAATTTGAAGGTAACTTCACAACTATCAATAAAATATTAGGTGAATGAATAACTACAAAAAACTAAACAAGCTAACACATAACACTGACCTATTAACTGAAAAAAGTATACTAAACATAAATTACAACCTAAGGCCTAGATATAACAGCTCTAGATGACGTAACCAAGTAATTGCCCTTCCTCCTCTTGTTACTCACCTAATAACCCCCTTGTAGAAAGTAGGGCTCGCTTGATTCCACAAACTCATATTTAGATTTAATCTCAGATTCGTTATTCGACTTTTCTAACTCATCCTCTACCTTAAGGCACTGTATATCATGACTTTAGGAGCTTGCTGATGATCCCATGGATAATGCACGGTGACGCCTTGTCAGTCTTTCTCTCGTTCTCTTATTTCCACTAGGCTCGCCTTTTAGAGCAGGAGAGCGTAGTTCTCTACATAATATAACACAGTGCTTCTTCGGCCTTCTCCTCTTCCTTTTATTACTTATGTTATCTTTAGGTGGAAAAGATTCAAGAGACGGTAGTGTTTCCACAGTCTTATTAACGAAATTCATTTGTGTTGTCTTATCTAGCCCTGTTAGTGCACTGGAAAAGTTAGGATCCTCCTTTAACAAGGCACAACTTGTAGAGCTGTGTCTAGTAAACCTTTGAAGATCACAGCAGTGAGTGTCCTGACTGTGATAACGTAGCTCGTCCACAGAACTGAAAGCTAAGCTATAGCGTGGATCAGGACACAGAACAGCTTTAGAGCTGTTAATGGTCAATCTATGTTCCATTTCCAGAAAGTAGTTATTTAAGTGCTTCTTCTAGTAATAGATGTTCTTGTATTACTTGTACCTAATAGTAGCTTATAATTTTGGATTAAAGAAGCAAAATATACATTGAGCCACAGTTGTAGGTGTATACCAATACTTGATTTCATTGAACTGTGCTAGCAGCTCTTTGTAATTATCGACGTGTTACTGGCAGTGCTTCTACTATTCAACATTATTAGTGATCTATTTGTTACATTAGAGACATAGCTCTGTAAAGCTATACTCATTTTCAAGATACATCGTTCGACACTAGAAGACATGATCTCATCAGTTGGCTACTGGAATTCTGCAAGCACACAGTTAGCCACGATCACTGGATTCAAGGTAGCTAGTTCTTTGATGGGATTACAAACAATTCCATTGATAGAGCACACTCTGGGCAACAGCCATTCTTTGGCCGTAGACTAGGGCGATAAGCTACCTTCAGGTTCTCTTGATACAGTCTGATTATGTTGCGAATAGCACTGTAGCCTTCTGTGCTGTAGAGTGGAACCTGTAGAAAGAGCAATAATGCTAATTCATCACATAGTGAATCTAGACAACGGACACGATTAAAAAAACTCAGTAGAGACATGACAGAGGCTTGTGTATCATAGCTATTACGTGGTTGGAGCTTTTGCTACTTCTGAAGCTTATCGGCCATGAGTTGGCGCCTACGCTAATAAACTTTGTCACAGTGATTACAAATAGCTTTGATCTCATCCTCCTCTACTAGGAGCTTCAGCTTCTTGTTTAAGGCTATGATCTCTTTGCTAAGGGCCACAAAGTCAGTTCCCTGGGCCAGATCCGCTATAACTTTAGCTAGTAAAGACTACTCTATCTGCGGGGACCATTGCAGAGACATGCCACAGAATACCTTGAACATAATTCCGCGTAGTCTAGTACCCCACCAGCTAGCTGCACTATCAATTGTGCTTATCAACGACATATATCTAGGCAAGAAGATATCACATCTATGTCTAGCGAACTGTTTTCGCACATCCTTAGAATAGCTATTTGCTACAACTGTAAGCTTTAGGACAACATAGGAGGAGATCTCTACTTAGACATACTCTCTGCTTTGACAAGGGATTCCCTTCTTTTGTAGTGACCTGTAAGATTCACTGGGAAACCAGCCCTGTGACCTAACTTTACGTCCCAAGTGCCTGCTAGACTAGCTTTCTTGATTTGGCCTGTAGGACCGTTTGCATTAAATCTCTAGAAGAAAGGCACCTCTAGCATCTCTTGCTTTATTCAAAGATAATATACTGTACCAGCAAGTAGTGGGGAAATCGCAAAAATCTCCTCTTCAGAATAGTAATCTTGGAAAGCATCATTTGCTAAAGCAATCACAAGTACAGGAAGTATAACACAGGCAAATAGCAGTTGTATATCCTTATACATTCTATGTTGCAGTCTCCTAAGTTTTGTGTTAGATTACTAGGCAATGAAAGTAGGTTTCTAGTAGAAATGCTTACCCCTGGGGGGTCAAAGACATCCCCTTCGTGTCTCGGATTAGGCAAATAGCAGTCTCTGCCTCTCCTTGCTCATTCCTGATCACAACAAAGTTCATATACTACTTTCAAATCTTGATTAGACTTCTCTGTTAATTCATAAGAGTAGCACATCTACCTTGTAGAGTAATCCACGGTCAGAGCCTTTCCACACACTTGACTCAATAAACTCACCAACTCTGCTCGAGCTATAAATGCTCAGGAGTTGTCTCGCATAGTCGTTTACTAAGCTTCCCCCGTGACTATATTAGTACTAATCTTTCGTCCACATATGTTCTATCAAGATTCAAAAATAGGGCACTGTTAAGTAATGCTGTTGACGGATCTCTGTTGACACAGTGGCTCGGAATTTAGCAGTTTTCATATTCTAGAGGAAGTGAGCAAGATAAGTAGTATCTAGAGATAGAATAGGTACAAACTCAATATATTGATAATGATACTTTATATGGAATTTGTTTATTCCACAGTCTCTGCTGCCAAGCAGCAAGAAATTCTGTAAATCTTTGCCTTACTGTAGTGTATCTAATTTTCTTCTACTCGCCTGTGTTCCGGTCTTTCTTTTGCGTAGCATTCCAGCCTATTACACAATAATCCATGAAGTGCTTTAGTGTTTTCAGATCGTGAGAATCTGCTCTAGAATATCTTTTCTTGTACCTGTTCTATAATTTGTAAACTTAGTAGATGCTCTCTCTCAGGCATGCTAGGGTTATGAACGTACTCATCCCAGAGATCTAGCATTCGACTATAGTTAATCTCAGTCCCAGGCTGAATAACACTAGGTACTAGGTCACCGTTGATATCGGTCTGTTCAACTAGCCGTGCCCTATTCAATTCAGCAGCATCGAAGATATCGGCCACAGTCTTCTTCTGTAGCCTGACCATAACGTGCTACAGATAAATGTAATAAAGACAAGAATAGATAGGATTATAATTGAGAGACAGAGGGCTCCACAGCTTAGGTAAGGGGCAGGATTCGTGAGGGTAGGACTAGTGAAGTGAACATGATGAGGTATGAAAGGAAGAGGATCGGGTTATATAATGCCAGATAAGATTAAGACAGTTGCTATAGGAGTAAGGAACAGGCATACTTCAGTGGCAAGAAAGCCTAGCTAGACCCAGGGTTGTTTCCTAGAGTTTTTAGATAGAGCCATAATTGGACTTCTCGTTGGCTGCCTGCACTGACAGACCGACCATCCCAGGGCATCGCCAAAAGTTGCACAAAAAATGAACACCCAGCCGAGAGCTAACCAGATAGGGCCTACCCCCTGAGCAGATGAGGAGCATAGGGGAGCGTGGAGAGAGGCGAGGGAGAGTCGAGGGGGAGCGAAGCGGCAAGCCATGACTAAGCGAGCAACCCCCAGCGGGCAACCTTTTGGAGAAGGTATATATTAGTATTACTAGGTTGTAATAATTATTATATATTATATGTCTTGTAAAGAGGTTTTATTAATTTATTGTTATACTTAAAGAAGAGAAGTTAAAGCTTAAAAGTAAACATTTATAGATGTAGAATAGTTATATATATAACATAACTAGTCTAGTTAGAGTTATAGCAACACTAGGTCTACTTTAAAGTAAAAGTAAACTAGTAATACTAGAAGCTTTAATTATATAGCTCTGTACTTAAAAACATACTAAATAACATATTCTAACATACTAAGCTATTTTACCTAAATTAGTACTATATATAATACTCTAGAATACTAAGCTGTTTTTAGGTACTAAGATTCTAGTAGTGTTTTAAGAAAGGTAAGTATAAAAGTCTCTGTTAAGCTCTATAGTTAACTAGGTATATACTTATATAATGTTCCTTAAGAATAATTTCAATTCTAGGAATATTATAGTAATGTAGAGAATAATCTACTAGCTAACGTGTTGAATTATTAGTAACTACGTTAATATAGCTTATTTTTCGAGGTTGTTATATATCTAGATAATAAGTCTTAACTTCTTAAAAGCTTTACCTGTGTTCTTGTTTTTAACTTAATTTACAAATCTTGAATTAAAGATTCTTGCGCCTGTGAGAATGTTCTCTTCCTTAATAGTTCTATAGACCTCTTATTCTATTAGACTATTAATTTCTTTCTGTCTTAAGTAATTAAATTAGCTAAGCAAACTAACGAAAATATTAACTATTTTAATAATATTTATAGTATCTAAGACAGGGTTTTTTTAAGGTCTGCTATACTTTCTCCTAGAAGGTTCTTGTTAAGTTACTTCTTAGTAGTACTCTTACTCTTACTCTTACTTCTAGTCTATTAGTTATTCTTCTAGTTTCTATTATTCTTTAAGCTTGTTCTCTAGTTCTAAAAAGTAGAGTTTAACAACTGTAGATCTAAACTTTACAAGTCTATTTAGTAACTCTACAGTAACTTCCTTATTATTAATATCTCTAAAAGAAAAGAGCCTGTCTATTTTCTGATTTAGTTATTTCCTAGAACTTTATACTATACTAGAACTTAGGTATTAAGAGGTAAGTTCTTAAGATAGTCTGTGATTAGTCTATTTCTCTAGTTAAGAGTATTATTAATTTAATGTTAAGCTTGTAATTTTCTAACTTTATTTGTTGCCTTTTAGAGTATAGTAGCTCGTTGAGTAATAGTAGAAGATAGAGTATTATTTTCAACTATTCTAGAGTAGATACTAAATACTAGTAACGTTAGTATAATTCTATTAGAACTAGCTGTATTATTTACAGCTTTAAATACTATTTATAAAGCTATATCTCTATAGAGAGTTAAGAGTTCTTTAGACATAATCTTATAGGCTCTCTAAACTAGGCTATAATATTATTCTACAAGGCTAATAGAGTTATAAGCTTTAACTAGAATAGTTTTTATATAAATACTTATAGAATTTACAAGTTTTCTAAAGTCCTTGCTAATAAAATTTCGTTCTATATTATATATAACTAAATCTAGAGAACTAAGGTA
This sequence comes from Hymenoscyphus fructigenus, assembly GCA_001414455.1. Classification (NCBI taxonomy): domain Eukaryota; kingdom Fungi; phylum Ascomycota; class Leotiomycetes; order Helotiales; family Helotiaceae; genus Hymenoscyphus; species Hymenoscyphus fructigenus. The sequence continues at coordinate 108,620 of LKUV01000154.1, forward strand.
GGTATTAATCTAGTATTAATAGAGCTTTTCCTATATATAACTATTCTATACCTATAGATGTTTACTTTTAAGCTTTAACTTTCTCTCTTTAAGTATAACAATAAATTAATAAAACCTCTTTACAAGATATATAATATATAATAATTATTATAACTCAGTAATACTAACACTAATTAGTAAGTATTATACTTACTTCTATACACGCTTGTAGATTAGATTAGCTAGGTTAATATTAGTCTTGACTTCAGCTAGGTTTATATATATATATAGTAGAATATTAATGTCTCTTGTATTTCTATAAATTATATATAGTTCTTCTATCTACAAGAGCTTCGGACAATAAGTAAAAGAAGTGTTGAAAAGTAATACAAAACATATATTACTTATGTAGAGAAAACGTAACTTAGGAGAAAACATAACTTAGAGGAAAACATAACTTAGACTTTTAAATGCTCAACTCCTTGGCAGCATCGACATACTAGTATTCTAACAGTTAAACTTATAGAGTAAAGGTTCTCTTCTCTAATTAGAATATACTTTAGTATATAGCTTTACTACTACATTCTCCTTTACTAATTAAGATTCTTGTAGAGATAACTAGAGTAACCTTAGCCAGGCTCTATATATATAAACCTCTTAAAGTCTTAATCTCTTTATTAAGCTATTTCAAGCAAACAAACGCGAATAGCCTTATTTTACTCTATATTCGCGAACTTATAACAACAATAATACTGTCTCTCTTTAAAAGAGCCTTCTTTCTCCTCTTATATTCACAGACCTAGTACTTACTTAATATATAGTTTGCCTCTGCAAATAGCTTTAGATTACCTTACATCTACAGAGCCTTGTATAAGAGCCTTCTCTTTATTAAACTAACTCTCTTAATATACTCTTAAAGTCTTAATCTCTCTATTAAGCTATTTTAAGCTAATTTCTCTCTTTGAAAGAGCCTCTTGTTAGATAACAGACTATTATATAGTATTAGAAACTCTATTAAATAGTATATTCTCTTTCTTGCAGACAGCTAGAGTAGTTCTATTATTACCTTATTACTAACTTATAGATTCTGCTGCTAAGTTCTTATTTTCTATCTTCTTACTTCTTGTATTCGCAGACTCTATAAATCCTTCTTCTTAAACTCTCTACTTCTACTAAAAACAACACTTCTTAAGACACGTCTAGAATTGCTTTACAAATAGCCTCCTTAGGTTACTCTACATTTATAACTCTATAATATTATAGTTTAGAACAATCTACCTTTATTAGATAATAAGAACAAACTTAATAAGTTTATTACTAAGTATATTAAGGTGTGATATATAGAGGCTGTATTAGTTATATAACCTTTCGTCTGATCTAAGAAAGTCTTTATCTGCTATTATAAATCAATCAGGAATTAAGCAGTTCTAGTAGATAGAGTTTACAGAGTTAACAGAGTTGACGTAATATTAGAGCTTAGAAGCTTCTATAAAGCGAGACTTCTCCTGCACCTCTAAGGAGGAGCAGAGATTAGTTCTGTACTGAATTGAAAAGATTTAAATTAACTTATTACCTACTATCTACCTCACATAAGGTATATATAGAGAGAAAGAAAGACAATAGTAGTAACCTTAATAACAAGATATTATAGACTATCTTTTCTAATAACTTTTATAATTAGACTAAGTAACATTTTAGATAAGTTAAAAGATTACTTTATATAAAGCTATGTAATACTCTCTGCTAAGAAGAAGTCTAGTTTAAGATAGATAAGAAGAAAGTAAGCTTATCTACCTCTCTCTTTAATTCTTTAGATAAGAGAGTTAGTAGAGGAGATTAGTCTAATGCTAAGATATAACAACTTATACCTATAGAAAGTATTATTTACTTAAACTACTTTAGCTACAGAATCTAAACTTAGAACAGAGAGCTCTTAGAAAGGTACTAGTTCTAGAAAGATATAACAGATAAAGGTAGATTACAAATAGCCTTATATAACGCTTAGAAAGCACCTGATCTACTATTATTAAAAGCTTTATCTTTATAGACCTTAAAACATACTTAGAAACATATCTAGAAGTTATTATAAATAGTCTCTTATTTTACAATCACTTCCTCTAATCTTTAGTAATTATCTCTTATAAAACTCTTTTATTTATAAATCTTCTTTTATAATTTATAACTTTTATTTAATTCTTAAAATACTTCTAGAGAAACAAATATTCTTAGAAAACCTTTATTTATAACTTATCTTTCTTAAAATACTACTAGAATCTTAGTATCTAAAAACAGCTCAGCTTTCTAGAGTATTATATACAGTACTAATTTAGGTAGTAAGCTATGAAAATAGACATTTCTAGTTTTCTTGGTTTTAGTACTTAGTTTTTAGCTTATAGTATTTAGAAATAGCTTAGTATATTAAGATATATTATTTAGTATATTTTTAAATACAGAGCTATATAATTAAAGCTTCTAGTAATACTAGTTTGCTCTTAATTTAAAGTAGGCCTAGTGTTGCTACAACTCTAACTAGGCTAGTTATATTATATATATAAATATTCTATATCTATAACGTGGTTTATTAGCGAGTCGATTATATTACTAAGTTAATTACTTTTCCTTGGCACAGAACTTTATACCTTAATAAATTAACTATAATATATTAAATTAATTATTGCTCTCTATATCTAATAAACTAGATATATCTATAACTTCTTGACAAGTTTGTATATTATAACTAGCTTTTCTACAAGTTCTATAGCGCTGCCTAGAAGGTTGCCTCTCCTTATAACTAACCTCTGCCTTATGTATATTATATTATACTTGCTTATCTACATCCTTCTAAGCTAAAATATCCTATACATTCTCTACTATAAGTGCTTCTCCTTGACGGACACGAGTCTTTTTAGCTCTACAGCGTTTACTTAAGGCTTTATTTACAGCGCAAAGAGTATAGACCTTAGTAGATAAAAGAGTTATCTTATATACTATTTACTCTGTACTCTTTGCTAATACAGCAACTGTTTGAAAAAGTAGAGTTAGCAAGCTTCCTTAGTAACAGGCTATATGATTTCGTATAAGAGTTAATTATAAAAGAGCTTTAGTTAGGTTAGAAGAGGTCTGAGACACCTAGGAGGAGGAGTTGACACTACACGTCTAAGAGAGAGTTAGAGTCTGTAACCTTATATTAAGCTTTAAAAGTACTGCTTGCAGGTTAAATAGTACTAGGCTAGCTTCGCGGAATCTAGACTAACAGTTTAGAGCTGTTATTGTTTCCTTATATACTACTGTAAAGGCTAGAAAGAACTTAACCTTTGTAATATAGTTAATATAAGCCTTGATAAACGTCTTAATCTATTAACTATACACTTGTTTTAATATACTATAGTACCTAACATTAAGTAGCTAGGTTAGATAGAATAAATAAAGAGGTAGTCTAAGAGTAATAATGTTGTGTTTTATATAGTAGTCTTAGAACTTAGCTGATTTATAACTCTTATGCTTATCTAAAACTAGTATTTGATACAGACTCTTTATATAAGCTATAGTGTGTTTATTAAAGTACTTTAACTATTCTAGGCCTGTTTTATTATTTGTCTAACTATTGCTTGTTAGTTTAATAACCTAGTTAGGTAGAAGGCTACTGTTAGTATACTAGTTAGAGAGATAGTTCTTGCTCTAAACTACTAAGAATAGAGGAATACTCTAGTATAACGAATTATAAACTCACAGGTCTAACAAGTATAACTAGGTCTTCGTTGGTTTAGTTGTAGTAGGAAGTAAGAGTTACTAGAGTGTTTACTTAAAGGTAAACTTGTTACTTAAACTTAAGATGTTAAAACAAGATATATTAAAAACTAAAGTAAGTTAAGTATAAAGCTTCTATCTAATAGTAGACGTGCTAGTTATATATATAGAACCTTTATTCCTGTAAGGAGTCTCTACTCTTTTATAGAGTCTTATTCAAGAGAACTCTAACCTCATAGAGTCCTGTCTAGAAGAACTCTATTCCTACTTAGAGTCTCTTATAGAGGCTCTAGGATAGGCGAGAGACTCTATTATATAACTACTAAATGAAATCCTCGAGATTAGCTAACTAATCTCTTTCTACTATCTAGGTCCTAGGTGTTTTCTATCCTAGAGTAGTGTACTTGTTCTGTTAGGTTGTCGCCTAGACTTTACTTGTTATATACTAATATATAATTTGTAACACTATCTCCTTCTTAGCCTAGCGTGTCCTTATACTTAAGTATAACCTAAGAAATGTTGTTAGAAAGCAATTGTCTTCCTTTCTTTTTAATTCCTAATATATTAGTTTCATATACTAAAAGGAAGTAACGCCTTCTTCTTACTATCTAAATTAAGTATATAAATCGTTCTATAGAAACATGTTCTTTCTACACCTGTTAGTCTTGTTCTTGCCTTCTTAACCTTTCTGAATCTACTTAGTGTTCTAAATGTATAAGAGCTAAAAAACTCTGTGATTTCTCTAGGTATTGCTAAAACACTTCTCTTGGTCTATATAAACCTGTTTGCTAATTCTTCTTTAAGCCTATAAGAAAGCTAGCAGCGGCTCGACTTCTGAGTCTCTCTTCTGAGTCGCCTACTTCTTGGTTCCCTGCCTTCGAGGCGTCTTCTTTTGCCGAGATAGTTCTGGCTGAAATTAGAACCGAAGAGCTTTTTGAATTAGGTTCTGATTTTGACTAGGCTGCTTAGATAGCTCTAGGTTTTAGTAGTAGAACTCCTAGAGTTTTCTCAAATACTAGTTAAGACCTTTCTTTGGTTCCTAAGTGTTTTCTAAGTATAGGTAATCTAACTATTTAATTAGGTACTTGACCTGTTCTCTAATAACCTTATAGTTAAGAATTCTCTTGACTTTATATTCTGTGTTAGAGTTAACAGGTTGAATTTCTGTGAGTAGAGCTAGTAGTGCCTCTGGTAGTACTAGTTTAAGTAAGAATATATAGAATACTAGATAGATATTTATAGTCTTTAGTAGCGTGAGTTTATAATTTAAAGGTCTCTTGACACATTTGATTTTAAATAGTCTAAGCTTTTTGTAGTCTAGTTTACTGCTTAGCCTTTTAGTGTTAATGTTTTTTCTAACTAAATAGACTTTATCTCCTTCTTTTAACGTTAGCTTCTAACTATATTGTTTATTATAGTAGTATATATTGTGTTTTACTATAAACTAAAGCTGTTTTATAAGTTTCTTGTGTAATTCTCTGAGTTTATAGTCCTGTAATCCTGCTTTGTTATTATTAATAATACTTAGTAAAGAATTCTAATAGGTAACTAATTTATATCTATAGTTAGTGTAGAATAGTGTAATAAGTATAGTTTCTGTTGTTAAACTATTATAGGCGAACTATACTAGTAGTAGAAGTTTAACCTAGTTGTTTTGTTTATAGTTTATATAATATCTCAAGTATACTTTAATAACTTAGTTTATTTATTTAGTTCCTCTATTTGTTTATAGGTGAAAAGCTGTTAATAGCTTTTGTTTAGCATCTAGTTGTTCTATAAGAGCTGTCTAGAATTTTAAAGTAAAGAGTTTATATAAGGTAGATAGTAGGCAATAAGTTAATTTGAATCTTTTCAATTTAGTATAGAACTAATCTCTGCCTCTTCTTAGAGGTACAGGAGAAGTCTCGCTTTATAGAAGCTCCTAAGCCCTAATATTACATTAACTCTGTTAACTCTATAAACTTCATCTACTAGAACTACTTAATTCCTAATTGATTTATAATAGCAGATAAAGACTTCCTTAGATTAGATGAAAAGTCACATAACCTTATAACCTCGTGACCTCTATATATTACAGTTTATCTCTGTCTGAGATTATTTCTTCTAGTAGACTGTATAGAGTAACTACTTCTCGTAGAAATACATAGGCTAGGTGTTCTGCTGTACTTGCTTTTATATATAGTACAAGTACTATATACTTTATGAGTTATTTAACAATAACTAGTATTAAGTTATATATAACTCCTGTTATTAGGTCTTTGGATTTTAGTAGCTTGACTATAAAATCCTATAATATAGATCTCTAAGGTATTTGTAGTATTAGAGTAGTACTTATCTGTCTATAAGGTATATAGTAGAAGGCCTTGTTTCTAGTATAGGTATTACACTCTACTATTACTTCCTTGACTACTGCTAATAGGTGATTAATATAGTAGTGTTACTTAATCTACTAGAGGGTTTAATAAACTCTCTAGTAACTATATACTAGAGCAGTATAGTATTCTTTGACAAATTCCTTTATATAGAATTTAGGGACATATAGTTTCCTGTTTGTATACTACTCTTTGTTGTTTTAATTATTTGTTACTCTATATTTATTAATAAAGTTCTCTCTACTATTTAGTAAGTTTTTTAGTATAGGTTCTTATTCTACTAGAGTAGGTTACTCTATCTCCTGGGCTCTCTAGACCTTCTTAGTCTACGAACTCTTCCTTGTTGCTACTATCTTGTGTATAGCTAGAGCTAGATCTCTGTTTTCTAGAGTCTTTAAGATTGTAATCTTTTTGTATTCTTTATTGCCTTTGTAGCCTAGCTTTTGACTAAGAGTGTCGGCTCAAGGGTTAGCTGTTCTACTAATGTATTAGATTATAATGTTATAACCTATTAAGATTTCTGCTTATCTTATAAGTCTTCTATTCAAGAGTTCTTGTATTATAGTAAATGTTCTAAGGTTCTTGTAATCTAATAATATAGTAACCTAATGATTTATATTCTAGAGATATATTCTCTAGTACTTAAGTACTAGAACTATAGCGAGAAGTTCCTTATTATATATCTTATAGTTCTACTATACTAGGTCTATTTTCTTGGAAAAGTATACTACTAGTATAAGTTTACCTTCTTTTCCTAGTTGAAGATATATAGCACCTACTACTGTGTCTAAAGCATTAGTCTTAACAGTACTTAGCTTGCTAGTGTTATAGCTTTAAAGAATAGGTTCTTCTGTGAATTATTTCTTGATTTCCTGGAAAGCTCTTTTAGCTTCCTCTGTTTATTAGAAATCAATACCTTTTCGAGTTAGGCTTGTTAGAGAACTAGCTAGCTTAGTATAATCTCTAATAAATCGTTAGCAGAAGTTAGTAAATCCTAGAAATAACTAGACGTCCTTGATGTTTTATAGTGTTAGCTAACTCTTAATGTTCTTTGTTTTCTCTAGATTAACTTCTACTTGTTCTAGAGTAATTAAATACTCTAGAAACGTTGTATAAGTTACTCTAAACTTGTATTTTAATAGCTTGAGGCAAGAGTCTACTGCTATGAGTCTCCTTAAGACTTCTTTAATATATCTCTTATAATTCTCTTCTTGTTCTAAGAATACTAGAATATTATCTAGGTAATATATTATAGTTACTTATAGAAGATCTTCTAGTATACTATTGTTCTGTCTTTGACATATAGTAGGTGTGTTTGTTAAACTAAACAGTATTACTGTATACTTATAAAGACCTAATAGTAAGACAAATGTAGTTTTCTACTTGTTACCTTTCTTAATCTAAATTAAGTTAAAGGTACTTCTCTAATCTAGTTTTGTATATTAAACTACCTGATCTATTCTGTCCTATAGATATTAGCTAGTTAGTAATAGGTAAGTGTTCTTAACTGTTGTATTATTAACTTCTTAGTAGTTAATATAAACTCTTCTGTTTAGATTATCTTTCTTATATACTATAAGTATATTTAAACAGATAGAAGACTCTAACTTTCAGATGTACTCTTTCTTAATTCCTTCCTTGACATACTTGTTTATTACTTACAAGTTACTCTATGTGTATAGTTAAAGCCTTTACTTTCTAAGGTTATAACTCTTCTTTAGTTTTATTTCGTTGTTCTATAGTTAATGTTTTAGCAAGGTATATATATCTTCTAGGTTATTAAATAATTTCGAAAATTCTCTATACTATATAGGTATTTCGTTATTAGCTGTCTGGCTAACCTGTAAAGAACCCTGGGCTAGGTGTCTAGGTAACTTAGAAAAGGTAGCGCTAACCTTATTCCGGCCTTGTAGTTACATCGGCTAAAGGAAATCTCTTTTTCCTTCTAGTTAATATTAGAGTTGTGTTCTCTAATCTAAGGTATTTTAAGTATTATGTTCTTCTTGCTAATATCTATAATATTAAATTATATATCTCAACAGTGTTCTTTAATCTATGTTTTTATAGATATAGTTTATTAGTTAACAACACCTTCTTAGTATTCTACCTCTGTCTTATTAACTACTGTAAGTTTATATAGTGTTATTTCTTTAACTAAGACATTTAGCTTTTATATAGCTAAGGAGGAAATAAAGTTACTTGTAGCTCTAGAATTAATTATAATTCAGAGTTTCTTTTCTTTAATTGTTATAGTTATATATAACTAACTTTCTCCTAAAGTTATATAAGCTTTCTGTTACTTAATAGAAAAGATTTTAAACAAGAGCCTGTCTAGCTCTTCTAGTATTTCAAAAACTACTTTTTCTTTGTCTAAATAGACTACTTTATATACTTCTTCTACCTGACAATGCTTATCTGAGTCAGGTTTAGGTAGTGTTACTAAAAACCTTAGCTTGAACCTAATAATTCTGAGAGGTTATTCTAACTTCTAGGTACTAGTTCTATTGACTAGCTAGATTACTATCTATTGTTCTTCTTTCTTAGGTTGTTAGGACCTAGGACTCTTAGAGTCTTAGTAGTAGATGTCGCTCTTAGAGCGCTATCTATATATAAGTTCTAATGTCTCTTTTTCTAAACAAAGATTTTAAAAGGTGATTTAACAGTTCTTAGCGAATACTACTTTATATTTGTCTAGAAGTACTAGTTTGTCTTCTTGTAATATATATAGGCTCTAGAAGTTAGGCTTGATTTCGTTGATTTATGTCTAACAGTTTTCGTCTATGTAGGTACTAATAAACGTCTATATTTCTTCTACTTCTAGGTCCTTGCTTACTACTTCCTAGTTGTCTGTCTCTGATAAGCTAGACAATTCTAACAAGTACTCTATAGGAATAATTGTTTTAGCTAGGTTAAAGTATATTCTTTCTATAAAAGTTGTTTATGAGATTATACTAATGCTTGTTAACCTAATCAGGCCTTCCCCTGACTATTATATAACAAAACCTACTCTTGTACTAAAAGTAACAAAGGTAACTAAGTCTCGAAGGTTATAATGTAGTAAGAGGTTTAGATGTACTAGGTGTTTACTTAAAGGTAAACTTATTACTTAAACTCAAGGTGTTAAAACAAGATATATTGAAAACTAAAGTAAGTTAAGTATAAAGCCTCTATCTAATAGCAGATGTGCTAATTATATATAGAACCTTTATTTAACTAAATGTCAACAATGTTACTCTGTGACTTTGTTAAATGTTAACTTATTAACTAGGTAAGAAGTTAACCTATATTATATTATATAACAGTAACTAAAAGAAATCCTTGGATCAGCTAGCTACTCTAGCTAATCCTTATAACCTATATCTACTTAATAGTATCTTGTTCTATTAGAATACTATCTAAACTTACTTGTTATATACTATCTCGTGATTTATAATACTATCTCCTTCTTAGCCTAGTATATCTCTACACTTAAGTATAACCTAAGAAATATTATTAGAAGGCTAGTAGTCTTCTCTTCTTTTTATTATACTACCTAAACAACTAAACAATTAAAGTAGTAGACTTCTTGGTAACGCTATTAAAAAGACTAGTTACAGAAACATAGCTTCTTGTTCTAGGTGTGAAAAGAGTAGTTAATTCTATATAGTACCTCGCGACTAAAAACACTCTTACTATACTAAGTATACCTGTTAAGAGAAGACTTGTAATGTCTAACAAGTTAACTAAATGTCCTTGGTCCTAGACTAGAAGTCTCTGAAGGCGAAGCAGCGAAAACTATAGTCTGCCTAAGACGAAGCCCTACAGGCCTAGCAAGAGGCTATTGCCAAGGTTCTCTGAATTAGCAAGAAGGAAGAATTCCTGAATGCTAAGGAGTAAAGGATAATAGCAGCTAGTCTTAACTCACTTAATGAGTTAGATACTACTGAAGAGTTAGAAAGAAAAGAAAAGAAAGAACAGAAAGCAAAAGACAAAAGAGAAGAGAAGGCTGCTAGGCTAGCAGCTCTCTCTACTCCTGCCTCCTTCGACTCTTCTCTTAACCTAGGCCTTGACCTAGCCTTCTTTGAGTCTTTCTCGGCTAACTACAAGATATAGACAACTCTAGGTTTTAGTAATAGAACTCCTGAAGTTTCTCCTAGCACTAGTTAAGACTTCTCTTTGGTTTCTAAGTATTCTTCGAATATAGGTAATCTAACTATTTAATTAGGTACTTGACCTACTCTCTAACAACCTTATAGTTAAGAATCTTCTCGACTTTATATTCTATATTAGAGTTAACAGGTTAGATCTCTATAAGTGAGGCTAGTAGTACTTCTAGTAGTGCTAGTTTAAGTAAGAATATATAGAATACTAGATAGATATTTATAGTTTTTAGTAGTATAAGTTTATAATTTAGAGGTTCTTTGATATATTTAATCTTAAACAGTCTAAGCTTTTTGTAGTCTAGTTTACTACTTAGTCTTTTAGTGTTAATGTTTTTCCTAACTAAATAGACTCTATCTCTCTCTTTTAGCGTTGGCTTCTAACTATGTTATTTATTGTAGTAGTATATATTATGTTTTGCTATAAACTGAAGTTGCTCTGTAAGCTTCTTATATAATTCCCTGAGTTTGTAGTTTTTTAGTTCTACTTTGTTATTATTGACAGTATTCTATAATAGGTTCTAATAAGTAACTAATTTATACCTATAGTTAGTATAGAATAGTATAACAAGTATAGTTTCTGTTGTTGAACTATTATAGGCGAACTATGCTAAGAGTAGTAGTTTAACCTAGTTGTCTTGTTTATAGTTTATATAATATCTCAAGTATACTTTAATAACTTGATTCATTTGTTTAGTTTCTTTATTTGTCTAGGGGTAGAAAGCTGTTAATAGCTTTCTTTTTACTCTTAGACGCTCTGTGAGAGCTGTCTAGAATTTCAAGGTAAAGAGTTTATCTTTGTTAGAGATTATTTCTTCTAGTAGACTATATAGAGTAACTACCTCTTGTAGGAATATATAGGCTAGGTGTTCTGCTATACTTACTTCTATATATAGTATAAGTACTATATACTTTGTAAGTTATTTAATAATAACTAGAATTAAGTTATATATAACTTCTGTTATTAAGTCTTTGGATTTTAGTAGCTTGACTATAAAATTCTATAATATAGATCTCTAAGGTATTTGTAGTATTAGAGTAGTGTCTATCTGTCTATAAGGTATATAGTAGGAAGTCTTGTTTCTAGTATAGGTATTATACTCTGCTATTACTTTCTTAACTACTACTAATAGATAATTAATATAGTAGTATTACTTGATCTACTAGAGAGTTCAACGAACTCTCTGGTAACTATATACTAGAGTAGTATAGTATTCTTTAACAAACTCCTTTGTATAGGATTTAGAGACATGTAGCTTTCTGTTTATATACTATTCTTTGTTGTTTTAATTATTTGTTACTCTATATTTATTAATAAAGTCTCCTCTACTATTAGGCAAGTTCTTTGGCATAGGTTCTCATTTAGCTAGAGTAGGTTACTCTATCTCCTGGGCCCTCTAGACCTTCTTAGTCTACAGGCCTTTCTCTGTTACTACTATTTTATATATAGCTAGAGCTAGATCTCTGTTTTCTAGAGTCTTTAAGATTATAATCTTCTTGTACTCTTTATCTTCTTTGTAGCCTAGCTTTTAACTAAGAGCGTTAGCTCAAGGGTTTACTGTTCTACTAATGTATTAGATTACAATGTTATAACCTCTTAAGATTTCTACCTACCTTACAAGTCTTCTATTCAAGAGTTCTTGTATAGTAGTAAATGTTCTAAGGTTCTTGTAATCTAATAGTATAGTAACCTAATAGTTTGTATTCTAGAGATATATCCTCTAGTATTCAAGGGCTAGAACTATAGCAAGAAGTTCTTTATTATATATTCTATAGTTCTACTATACTAGATCTATTTTCTTGGAAAAGTATACTACTAGTATAAGTTTACCTTCTTTTCCTAGTTAAAGATATATAGCGCCTACTACTATGTCTAAGGCATTAGTCTTAATAGTACTTAGTTTGCTAGCATTGTAGCTTTAAAGAATAGGTTCTTCTATAAATTGTTTCTTAATTTCCTAGAAAGCTTCTTTAGCTTCCTTTGTTTATTAGAAATTAATGCCTTTTTAAGTTAGGCTAGTTAGAGAACTAGCTAGCTTAGTATAGTCTCTAATGAATTATTAGCAGAAGTTAGCGAATCCTAGAAACAACTAGACATTCTTGACATTTTATAGTATTAGCTAACTCTTAATGTCTTTAGTTTTTTCTAGATTAACTTCTACTTGTCCTAGAGTAATTAAACATCCTAGGAACATTATATAAGTTACTCTAAACTTGTATTTCAATAGCTTAAGGCAAGAGTCTACTGCTATAAGTCTCTTTAAGACTTCTTTAACATAACTCTTATAATTCTTTTCTTGTTCTAAGAATACTAGAATATTGTCTAGGTAATATATTATAGTTACTCCTAGAAGATCTTCTAGTATACTATTGTTCTGTCTTTGACATATAGCAGGTATGTTTGTTAAACTAAACAGTATTACTATATACTTGTAAAGACCTAATAGTAAGACAAAAGCTGTCTTCTATTTATTACCTTCTTTAATCTAAATTAAGTTAAAGACACTTCTCTAATCTAGTTTTGTATATTAAACTGTCTAATCTATTCTGTTCTACAGGTATTAGCTAGTTAGCAATAAGTAAGTGTCCTTAACTGTTATATTATTAACTTCTTAGTAGTTAACGTAAACTCTTCTGTTTAGATTGTTCTTTTTATATATAATAAGTATATTTAAACAGATAGAAGACTCTGACTTCTAGATATGTCCTTTCTTGATTTCTTCCTTAATATACTTGTTTATTACTTATAAGTCACTCTATGTATATAGTTAAAGCTTTTGCTTTCTAAGGTTATAACTCTCTTTTAGTTTTATTTTGTTGTCTTATAGTTAATGTTTTAGCAAGACATATATGTCTTCTAGGTTATTAAACAATGTTGAAAATTCTCTATACTATATAAGTATTTTGTTATCAGCTGTTTAGCTGACCTATAGAGGACCCTGGGCCAGGTGTCTAGGCGACTTAGAAGAGGTAGCGCTAACCTTCTTCTAGCCTTGTAGTTATAACTGTATATAGTTATACTAATTAAAAGAAATTCTTTTTTCTTTCTAATTAATGTTAGAGTTATATTCTCTAATCTAAGGCATTCTAAGTATTGTGTTCTTTTTCTCTATATCTATAATATTAAATTATATATCTAAATAGTGTTCTTTGATTTATGTTTTTGTAGGTATAGTACGTTAGTTAACAATACCTCCTTAGTATTCTATTTTAGTCTCATTAACTACTATAAGTTTGTATAGTATTATTTCTTTAACTAGAACATTTAGCTTCTATACTACTAAGAGAGAAATGAAGTTGTCTATAGCTTCTAAATTAATTATAATTCTAAGCTTCTTTTCTCTAATGTTTACAGTTATATATAACTAGCTTTCTCCTAAAGTAGTACAAGCTTCCTGTTACTTAATAGAGAAGATTTTAAACAGAGGTCTGTCTAGATCTCTAGGCGTTCTAAAAACTACCTTCTCTTTGTCTAAGTAGACTACTTTATAAATTTCTTCTACCTAACAGTACTTGTTAGAGTCAGGCTTAGGTAGTGTTGCTAGGAATATTAGCACAAAACTCGTGATTCTAAGAGATTACTTAAGTTTCTATATACTAGTCTTGTTAACTAGTTAGATTGTAATCTATCTCTTCTCTTTCTTTAGTTACTAAGACCTAGGGTTTTTAGAGTCTTAATAATAGATGTTGCTCTTAGGTTGTTATCTATATATAAGTTCTAATGTCTCTTTTCTAGAGAGAAGATTTCAAAAGGTAATTTAACAATTCTTTGTAAATACAACCTAGTATTTAGCTAAAGGCACTAGTTTGTTCTCTTGTAACATATATAGGTTCTAGAAATCAGGCTTGATTTCGTTAATATATGTCTAATAGTTTCTGTCTATATATGTGCTAATAAATGTCTATGTTTCTCCTAATTCTAGGTCTTTGCTTATAGCTTCCTACTTGTCTACTTTCGATAAGCTAGACGAGTCTAACAAGTATTCTATAGAGATAACAGTCTCTACTAGGTCAAAACAGGTTCTTTCTATAAAAGTTGTTTATAGGATGTTGCTAATACTTATTAAACTAATCAGGCCTTCTTCTAACTAGTGTATAATGTATTTTGTATTAAATCATAGGCAGGCTCTTAGGTATAGTTGTCTGACCTAGAAGGTTCGTTTAGAGTTTTACAGGTCCTTCTACCTGTAACCTTGTTCTTTGCTATATATTAATATCTAAGTATCTCTAACATCTACGCTAGTAGATTCTTAGGTAGGTACTATAAGTTATTAAAGAGAAAGGATTTCTACAGAGTCTAATTATATACTATAGTATTCCTCGAGGATTAGATTGTCTAATTCGTCTACTAATTCTGTCTCCTTGATTTATATACTAATATACTCAGCTAACTCATCTACTGTAAGTTGCCTGCCTTTAAGTATAGCTACTTCCTTACTAGTAGCGTTGACTTACTTCCCTTAACTAGATTACTTCTTTAAACTATATTCGCTTGCTCTATAGCTAGTTTTGCTATATAAGTAATATAAATTCTACTTATATTAGTAGTTCTATTCTTTCTAGAAAAGCTTCTTCTCTTTAAAGGATTTCTTCTAGGCTGTGTTTACTTTACTACTGTTTTACTAGCTACTTTGCTTGCTTCTGCTTCTATTCTTGTTCTAACCTCTACTTTCTTAAGTAGATTTCTTGAATTCTTATAGATAATTATCTAATTAGATAACTCTACTAATTATACTACTAATGTTAGTATAGGTTATGTTCTGCTTTACTATTTCTTCTTAGAGGTAAACCTTTAGCCTCCTACAGAATAATTCTATAAGAGCGAGAGTATCTTATCTAGATTTGTTCTTATAACATTAGAAATCATTAGTATAACTAATAGCTGATCTAGTCTGTTTTAAGTCTAAAAGCTTTTACACAGCTGTTTAGATTGTGTCAAAATCTCTAAATACCTTTCTAATTACTGATTTAAATCCTCTCTAGGATTTAAACATTACTTAGGTGTTCTCTATAGATCTGTTGTTATCTTTGTATATAAAGAAGTCTTCGAGGTAGAGTTAGGCCTAATCTAATACAGCTCTTCTAAGGTAGGAGATTACAAAGATTAATTATAAGTTATAGTTACTACTAAACTTGTCTATGTTAAAGTTAAAATAGATGTCTATCTAAAGAAGGAATAATTCAAGCTTGTTTCTCTTTCTATAGTATATATCTAGTAGCTTGACTTAGATAGTTTCAAGTACTTTAACCTTAAATAGCTCAGGTACATTAGGTATACTTTTGTTATTATAGTTAGAGTCTACTAGTGCTGGCACAGTGTCTGGCACTAGTACAGCTGAGGTAGTAAGAAGTTAAGCTCTCTTAGCGCTGCTAGAGAGTGTTAACAAATTCGTTTAGCTAGTACTAGAACTAGCAGCAGCTGGTTTTAGTAGTATAGAAGCTATAGTAACTAAACTTCTAAGTAGATGCTTAAAGTGTAACAAAACCTACTCTTGTACTAAAAGTAACAAAGGTAACTAAGTCTTAAAGGTTGTAATATAGTAAGAGGTTTAGATATACTAAGTATTTACTTAAAGGTAAACTTGTTACTTAAACTCAAGGTATTAAAACAAGATATATTAAAAACTAAAGTAAGTTAAGTATAAAGCTTCTATCTAATAGTAGATGTGTTAGTTATATATAGAACCTTTATTTAACTAAATATTAATAGTATCGCTCTATAACTTTGTTAAATGTTAACTTATTAACTAGGCGAGAAGTTAACCTATATTATGTTATATAATAGTAACTAAAAGAAATCCTTAGATTAGCTAGCTACTCTAGCTAATTCTTATAACCTATATCTACTTAATAGTATCTTGTTCTGTTAGAATACTATCTGGACTTACTCGTCACGTGCTATCCCGTGATTCGTGATATATTAGATAATATATTTTATATTAAACCTTAGGCGTGTACCTAAGTATAATTATATAGTTTAAAAGGTTTGTTTAGAGTTCTGTAGATCTTTCTACCTATACTCTTGTTTCTCTCTGTATATTAATATCTAGGTGTCTCTAATGTCTATACTAGTAGATTTCTAGACTAGTACTGTAAGCTGTTAAAGTAGAAGGATTTCTATAGAGTCTAAACGTATACTATAGTATTCCTCTAGAATTAGATTATCTAATTCGTCTGTGGATTTAATTTCTTTGATTTATATACTAATATACTTAGCTATCTCTTTCTCTGTAAGCAGCCTACCTTTAAGTACTACTACTTTCTTACAGCTAGTAGCATTAACTTACTTTCCCTGATTAGGTTACTTCTTCGAGCTATATTTGCTTGCTCTGTAGCTAGTTTTGCTACATAAGTAACATAAATTCTGCTTACGTTAGCGGTTCCTCTCTTCTTAGGAAAGTTTACTCTACTTGCCTACCTTTTTCTTTAGCCAGGTTCTGTTTGTAGCGTCTAGTTCTATAAGATCTCTATAGTTCTTTCCTCTATAATTTACTTAATGTCTATAACTTTCTTTTCTTTTAAGCCTTTGTTCGTAGTTCTAGTTGTTGATTTTGATTAAGTTATTAATTAATTCATTAAGTAAGGTTAGCGAGTTATCTCTAGCTAATTTGTCCTTAACGTTGTTCTTTAATTCTCTATAGAATTGTTTCTGAAGAGCTTTGTTGTTCTAGTTTAGTTATGCTATATATTGCTAGAAGTATAAAGTATACTTAGCTATAGAGTTCTTTTATTAGAGATTATATAATGCTTAGATAGATTTCTTTTTTAAATTAACGTCTGTAAATACTTAATAAAGTTCTTCTTTAAATCTCTTTACGTTCTAGAATAGTTTCTTAGTAACTTCTAATATAATTGTTAATATCTTTTCTTTAGGTGTTTTGTTCTTCTAGAAGTCTTTAAGGTATAGTTTTATCTAGTTATAAGCTACTCCTTTGAGACAGGTAGTAAGCTATATAACTTAGTTAGTTTCGCTTACGAATTATACTATATAAAAGTTCAAGTAGAGAGAAGCTTTTATAAGAAACTCTACTAGTTTCTCTAGTAAACTATTAAATAGTTTTAAGATAGGTAGTTTTACTTTCTCTTAGAGAGTAGTAACAGTTAGTACTATTACAACAGCTAGTATAGTAGCTGCTTTTGGCGCTACCTTTAGAGTAGAAGATATAGCTGACATTATAGTAGTTTACTTCTAAGCAGATACTTAATGTAATATGTGGAGGTCACGAGGTCATAAGGTTATGTGACTTTTCATCTGATCTAAGGAAGTCTTTATCTGCTATTATAAATCAATTAGGAATTAAGCAGTTCTAGTAGATGGAGTTTACAGAGTTAACAGAGTTGATGTAATATTAGGGCTTAGGAGCTTCTATAAAGCAAGCCTTCTCCTGCACCTCTAAGGAGGGTGTAACGAAACTCACTTCCGTACCGAAAGTAACAAGGTAACTTAAGTCTCGAAGGTTGTTATGCAGATAAGAGGTCCAGATGCGCCGGGTGTTTACTCAAAGGTAAACTCGTTACTTGAACTCAAGATGTCAAAACAAGATGTATTGAAAACTAAAGTAAAGTTGAGCATGAAGCTCCTATCTAATGGCAGACGTGCCAGTCATATATAGAACCTTCATTTCTCATGGGTAGACTGGAGCGCCAGTCGCTCCAGTCGACCCGGTCGCTTGGGTAGCTCGTCGCTCCAGGCGACCCAATCTGTCACGTGATCTTATGCCGAATGAAATCCTTGAATCGGCTAGCTACTCTAGCCAACTCTCCTATCTTATATCTACTCAATAGTATCTTGTCCTGTCAGAACGCCGTCTGGACTTACTCATCACATGCTGACACGTGATTCGTGACAC